>PISX010003811.1:0-130837 GCA_004024625.1 Mellivora capensis | reverse complement strand
CTTCTGAAGGCCTGGAAACTGTGCAGGCAGCGAGGTGACCATAGGGCCCACTCATCTCATCCATGTACCCACCCCACCCATCCCAGACATCACTTCCCTTCCTTACCTCATCCCGGAATCTGGAAAACTGCTATTTTCATCTATTTGAGCCATCTTTTGTGTTGCTCCAGGCAGTAGAGCAGCTCCAGCTCCTGTTACACCCTCCTGACCAGAGCGGTTATTTTGAGCCCCAAATTTAAAGATCCCTTTCAGCTGTTACTTGGAGAAAACTTCTGAACAAGGTGGATCCAACTGAAAATTGCCAAGAAGATTCAGGTGCCAAGCAAAAATAGTCTGGAGGTCATGCCAAAGCGAGGGCCGGGCTTACCTGAGAGGTCCACAGTCAAATCCTCAGCTGCAATTTTCTCCAAGAAAATAGTTTGCCTGGGTCCTCAGTGGGTAAAGCCCCTGCCTTCGGCTCAGGTCATGGTCCCAGGGTCCTTGATCAAGCCCTGTATCAGGCTCTCTGCTCAGCGGGGAGTCTGCTTCCCCCCTCTCTCTCTGCCTGCTTGTGACCCCTCTCTCTGTCAAATAAATAAATAAAATCTTTTTTAAAAAATAAAATAAAAATAAATAAAAATACAGAGCTTTGGGTACATATCTGGAATAGAGTCCTGAGCACCCAAATCTGAGATAAATTCCTTTGTATGATCTGAGGACTTGAAGAGCCATCTCCTTAATTACAAAGAACTTTTACATACCAATCCCTTATTTCTAATTACTCTATCAAATGTGACTATAGAAGGCTGTTGTGGTTGTGATGCATACATTTTCCAATAAACCAGAATCCAGAAAATACATACATACATTCCCTAAATGGGGCCTCTATGATGAAGGGAAACTTTTTCTCATGCCTTTCCTAATTCCCTTCTTTACTTCTTATCTTTACATTGTTAGCCTCCCACTTTATCCAAAAATTCGAATTCCTTAACCTTTTCTCTAGGCACACCTGGGGTTGTTACAGTGGGAGAGTGGCACAAATAACAACCCCCCCCATTCTAGCTCCACCTTTTAATCAGCCTGACAAGTTTCACTAATTTAAAACTACTGATAACCATTCTCTCCTAGACCTCATCTACTCCTTTCATCCATGGTAGGCCCTCTGAGGACACAAAGACACCGTCTTCCATACTCTTGGGGGAAGACCAAGTATAAATGCAAAGAAGGGTCACCGACAGGAAAAGAGCCAGTGAGAGAGTGCAGATGACAGCTCTTCCAGGACTGCAGAGCAAGGGTGAGGGTTTTACAAAGGAGGAATCTGAGGCAGAAAAAGAAGCTGAGTCAGTTGCCCAAAGTTAACATTAAAATGAAGTTAAGCGTCAAATGAATATTCTAGCCCAATTCTGTTGGTTGCCAGAGTCCATAGGCTGTACTGCCCCAAACTCTTATGTTTCTACCATAGATGGGACAATTCTGGATGCCGTCAACTTCTAGACCCTCCGCAGAATTCTGGATGATGGTTGTGTAGACAGCACAGTTTAGGTGGCCAATGCCAGCACTCTGACAAGTTTCAGAATTTTTGTTTTTGAGTTTTGGGTTGCGGTGTTCTGAGTTTAGCTACAAACCCCTGGATGTGTAGTAATCCTGTTTCTGCCTCAAGCATATTCATTGGGAAGGACTTCCTTCTCTTCCCAATTATTTAATAATAGTTCTTGAACCATGATATCATCCCAGAACTGAAATGGCATCACCTAAGGCTGCCAGGCCCTTCTGAGTAAGGAATGAGGTCTGAGAAAGCTGATGCATTGGCTATTCTTTGAGACTAACTTCCATTAGATCCACACTTCAGCTTTCCTATCTTGTTGGCTGAGGATTTCCAGACAAAAATCACAGTGCATTTCTTAAGGAAGGGAGGGAGGGAAGAAAGAGAAAGGAAGGAAGGAAGGAAGGGGAAAGGGAGAGAAAGAAAAAAGGGGAAGGAGCGAGGGAGGGTAGAGAGACATAAAAGGAGAGAAAAGAAATACTATTCAAGGTTCAGAGTAAAAGAGAAAATCCCTAGGATCACAGCCAATTGTCATGGGAGAAATTTTTCTTCCTGATCTATTTTTGGCAATCAGTTCAATGTCATGCATCATTGTTTTACTTATGGCATGTACAGTAGCCAGAGAGAAACCTATACTATCTTTTCTGTCTGGTGGGAATCTTATATTCCTATGCACGGTGACAAATGTCCAGATCACAACAATTTTTTGTCTCCAGGCATCACAGTGTTTTAATATCTCCAAATCTGTGGAACACACTTAAACGGAACAGGACTCTTACAACCAAACAGACCACAGGGCAAATTAGCAGAGAGTACAGAACAGTTGGAGCTGCCTCATTTTTCCAGAGGCTGTCAGGGAGTGCAGCGCCATGGAGCAGGAGGGATGAGGAGAGAACAAAGAATATCCAGCCTACAGAAGGCTCCATTCTGAGAAACAGGTTTTTTTTTTTTTTTTTCCTCTTAAAGTGAGAAAGAGTGCTCCCTTTTGAAGCCAGGGCAGAAAATTAGATTTAATCGTGGGAAAAAAAATAATTACAAGTGGCTTAAGTCGGCTCAAGATTGTCACCCCTTTCTCCTTTATTTTCATTTTAACCTTCAGAAAAGGGCCACGTTTTGAAGTCATAGCTTTTGAATCACCCTAATTCACTGCTTCAGTTGTTTTTATCCTTTTGTGGAGTTTTGGTTTTTTTTTTAATGTGGACTCTTCACAGGAAAATATCTGTGACATTAGAAACTGACTCACGTTTCCTAGTTTCTCCTGAAACAATGACATTTTTTCCCTTTGATGCTCTCATCTAACTCCACAGGAAATTTTACTACCGAGCTGCTTTCATCTCTTTCCTGGTTTGAAGATAAATGATCCTTGGTCTCCTTTAGACCTGCATAAATCAGAAAGCAATCTGCTAAGAGATGCCTGTGGCAAGCAGCTTCAACTAGAATCAAAAGGACAGTCAGAAATATCCTTACTGCTTACACAAGGGGTAACTGAGGCGGAGGCCGTCATCCAAATACTGCATCCCCTGTTCTTAGACTTACAAAGCATGGCACGCAGGGGCTGTGGAGAACCATGACCAAGCTCTTCCCTGGCACAAAGCCCCATGACATCTGTGACAGGTAGCTAAGTTCTCTGTTATTCACGCTGGAAACCAAATTCTTTCAAGAACTGCATTGATTTGGGCACCTGGGTAGCTCAGCCATTAAGCATCTGCTTCGGCTCAGGTCATGACCCCAGGGTCCTGAGATCAAGTCCCGCCTCAGGCTCCCTGCTCAGCTGAGAGCTTCTCTCTCTCCCACTCCTCCTACTTGTGCTCCTTCTGTGTGTGTGTGTCCCTCTCTCTGTGTCAAATAAATAAATAAATAATCTTAGGAAAAAAAAAAAAGCTTTGAGGAAAAACAAGAAAGAAATGCATTGATTAAGAAATCCATTTCTTTGGGTTGTTTTAATTCTTGTTTATTTTGTGTCTTATTAGAAAGACAACATGAATGGAATACCAACCAGAAGAGGGAAAAAAAAAAAAAAAAGCAATCACCCATAATCCTGTCACTCAACGAATGAAAACATCTCCATTTGCCTGTGCAGGTGTGTCATTTTTCTAAAAGGCCTATTAGGGCAGAGAGCTCCTGTTCCATCACTTGCTTTTTTCGTTTTAGGAAGCTGTCTTCTTTGTTGCACAGAGTCTTTCTACTTGCCCAGGGGTGAAATCACATCAGGTGATTGTACCTATATTTATTTCACGTGCACCCTATTGGATCGTGAGATTTTAAAAGACAGCATCAAGAAGTGGTTCCTAGCCCAGGCTCTGTGAATAAACTGAGCTTGAACCCAAGTTCCACCATTACTGGTCCAGGGACCCACTGATTACTCTCCATCTCGAGACCCCCAATTTTATCTGTATATAAATGGGAACAATGCTAGCCTCTCTCTTAAAGGGTTATCATGGGAACTAACAGACACAGTGTATGTAAAATCCATAGCATCTGGCCTAATTCATAGGAACCACTCATAGATGTTGACTGTTTTTATTAATAATAAAGAAATTTGGGGTCCCCTAGGTGGCTCAGTCATTAAGTGTCCAACTCATGATTTCAACTCAGGTCATGATCTTGGGGTCCTGGGAGTAAGCCCTAGGTCGGGCTCCCCACTCACCAGGGAGTCGGCTTGTTCCTCTTCCTCTGTCCCTACCCTGCCCCCACTTGTGCTTTCTCTCTCAAATAAATAAAATCTTTTAAAAAAATTAAAGAATTATTTTTTTAGCTGATACAATTATGCAAGCAGGTGAAACAAAAAAACCTTCAAAGCACTTTGCCCATTGTTGTACAACTTTCCTACTTAAAACTCCTCTCTTCTCCACACAGGGTTAATAGCCAAAGAGCCTGCCTTAGCAGGCCAAGGTGCGGAGCTGAGCTCTGCTCTTGCCTCAGGAAGGTGGGATCACTATTGGCCTAGTCACCCAGGACTGTAGCACTGAGAGGAGAAACAGACATCCCTTAAGTCCAGCTACGATGTTGTGTCTAAAGGAAATGAAGGCCTTGAGAAGTGAACTACTTGGTCCAAAGGTTGCAGTGAATGGGACTCAACTAGAGTTCCCCAGCTTACCTTTACCTTTGTTCATGGCTTCCTGTCTGCTCCAAGTCTGGCCCTGTTTACAAAATAAGGATATCTATAGGAACTCTTGTAATGAGCTTAGCTTCTCAGCCCTGAAGTCTTTCTTGGCCTCCTTGCTTCTGCGGTGAGGTCACCTTTCCTGGAAATCCCTTTCTTTCAGTAAACCCTCAGGCAATGAGATCAGCAGAGCCAAAACTAATGATTATGGGCTAAAGAGAATAAGTGCAATCTTTGATTGAGCTCTATCAAAACCACACTCAAATCGAGAATATCATTTTCTTATATTTCAAAAACAAGGGGCCCTAGTGTTCTTCTGTATTTACTCTTTTCCTCTGCTTTCCCTGTTGCCTTCTGTCTCTCTGTGTTTAATTATTCATTCCTCTCCGCTGCCCAGAAGAACCAAATTTTTCTAATAGATTGTTTCAAAGCAGTTAAAATTTGACCTGAAACAGGAAGTGCTCACTATTTCACAGTAAGGAAATCTATTCTTGAGAAGACAATCATAACATACCAAGAGGTTTTATTAAAGTACCAGCAAGCATCTAAATTACAGCCTATCTACAAACCTATCACTACAGCGAGTCAGGAAAAAAACTGATAAAGTTTATCCAAGTAATCTTTACAAAAACCTGAAAAATTGCCTGGCCTCTACCCAGTCGTTGGCTTTACCCCACAGGTGTCCCTAGCTTTATTTTTACTCATAAGCATGTTAAAAACATTTTTTTTTGGCTCTGTCCATTTTTAATGGTGAATTTGAAAGCTATGTGAACAAAAGATTTTTAGTATTTTAAAAAAATCGAGCTCTACAAGTTTATAATTTTCCACATACATTAACATAAATTAGCTTAGTTGAATGTTGCCAAGTAGGGAGAGAGAAATAAAAATGATGTCCAGTTAGCCATCTTTTTTTAAAGATTTATTTATTTACTTATTTATTTATTGAGAGAGGGGGAGAGCAAGCACAAGCAGGGGGAGGAGCAGAGGGAGAGGGAGAAGCAGACTCCCTACTGAGCGGGGAGCCAGTCTTGGGGCTCTATCCCAGGACCCTGAGATCTTGACCTGAGCTGAAAACAAGGGCTGGGCACTTACGGACTGAGACACCCCGGAGTCCCAGCCATCTTAAATATGGAAAATAATTGCTTCAAAAGTGGTAGTAAATGCTTGGTTCTCTTGAAGAGACGTCATGTCACTGCAGTACAATACAGCCCAATTTACATCAAATTTCCACAAGTGTCAAATTAGTGTTAGTTGGTTAATAAGATGTTACCGGGCTTACTTTTTCTCTTTGTATAACCGCATGTAGTTTGTAAGAATATCTCATTTCTCATGCTCGCTCTTGGAAAGACTCATTCCTTGTTTGCTTTCCATATGCCGTATTCTCTGCCATGCAGACTCGCCTCTCTATAACCATCCCCAAAGCACAGTCAGGGAAGAGAAGCTCCACCTTGTACATCCTAGTTAAATAAAACCAATACATATTTATGACGCAGCCCCCGTGTGCCCACTATAATACAAGTTAATGTGAAAAATGAATGACCTCTGCCTGAATCATGGGATTTACAATCCACATCATATTTCCTTGTGACCCTGGTAAATGCGGCCCACGCGATGAGCTCAGGAGAACAGCCTACAAATCTCATGGACTCTGGGCCAGCCTCTTCCGCCTTTTAGAGAGTCGCCGCAGGCCAGGGCAGGCCCTTGCGCTGAAAAGCCAGTCTCTAAATCTTCCGTATAAGCACCTCTGGTAGTAGCTACCATTTACTGAGCTCCTGCTTTGGGCACATTGAGTCTTTGCAACAACCTCATAAGGTAGGTGTTGTAATCCCTCCTTTACCCATACGAATGCTGTGACATAGACAGTTCTGGTGGTTCAAGGTTAAATGGCTTTACAAAGTAGCAAAGCAGGAATCTTAGCTCAGGCCCAAGACCAGTGGCGAACTCTTCAGTCTGATTCTAATCCCCTACATTCCCAGAACCTTCCACCTCCTCTTTGTCGGTGCCTCCAAGATCCTTCCATTCAGGAAGTTCAGGCTCATTATAAAGAAATAGAAAGAAAGAGCTTTAAGCCAGAATGTAAACTTCAGTTCAAGCCATCAACAACTTCTCTTTTACTATTATTATTCTACTAAGCTGTATAACATGAAATGTTGTTGCCGGAGTTGTGCTAAAGATATAAGGACTAAATATAAAACTAACCCATTAACTTTTAAGAATTTTCTTCTCCAAATCCCATAAGGAATATGTAAATTAATTAAGCTCCAGTGTTATAAACCAGAGATAATCAGTCTTACCCCGCTGAAGAGCCACTATGTCATCCAAGAGTCAGAAAACTACCAAATAATTAAGCACATTTCTGATATAAAAAAACACATAAACATCCTATTATGAAATAACAGTACATTCATTCAAATGGTGGAATAAAGTTCGCTGCCTGATTCTCGATATTTTTCAACCCAGGAAGGAAGGGGTCTGGAATTCATGTCAGGTACCAGGACCCATCAATTCCTCTGCCATCTCATCCTCCGCCAAACTTCTGCCATGAGGCTGGTGATCTGATGTCAGGGAACATACTCGCTAACTCAGTATTAAGATTGATCATTTCAAAGGGGTAATAATAATAGCAATAATGCTACTTTTAATGTGTTTAGTAGTTAAGAGGGTGACTTTGTTTTTCAACAACCGGGGTCTGCATGTCAGCTTATAACTTCACAGATTATTTAACCTCTCCAAGCCCCATCTGTGAAATGGAGCTAGAAAGGACGTTCTCACAGGGTCATTTCAAAAATCACGTAAGGTACTGCACTTGGCACGTTGCCTGGTACACAGAGACCCCTAGTCAGTAAAAGGTTGCTATTTTTCAGAGGTGTTTATGGAAAAGAGAAGAAAGTTCCTGGGGCTTTAAGAGTTGGGTTTCTTGGGAAGGCAAGGATTGGCTTGGAATTTTCATATCAAATTTCTTTCAGAGGTACTTGGATTCAGTATTCATCTATCATAACTCCAAGCGCACATCGTAGGCCATTAACACATACAGTTCCGGCTCAGACGTGAACGGGGATGGACTGCTCAATAGGAATGGCTGGGTTTTTATGTTTTAAGTGCTACTTCTCCCTGAGGCTTTCAGGGAATCACTCTAACTCAGAAACAAGTGGCTCACGTGTCTAGAAAACCATGTGCTGAGGCTCACTGTCAGAGACTCTGTTTATTCACAGAAAGGTCATCAGCTTGGAAAGAACCTTGTTTTCACTCCAGGCTGGTGTGTATCCCTACAGAGAGTTTGGGTGCTCAGTGCAAAGCTGTCCCAAAGTCAGCCATCATCTCGCCATTGACTCATGGGATTAATGGGCATTATTGTGATATGTTGCATAGGAAACTCCTCTTGGTTCCCTAAATATATTCTCTTTATGTAGTGCCACAGAACATGGAAACTGAAACACTGAAGTAAGTCTTTTTTTTTTTTTTTTTTGTGGTTCTATCATGAAGAACTTGTGGTTTTGCTTTTTGGTCTCTTAATCGCTATTACCTAGGCCCTGTTTTGCTTTAAGGTCCAGAGTCTGCCCAAGATAATTGTTTGGTTGAACAACAGTTCTGGAGGAGCTCTCCAGCCTGGATGTGAGGAGAAGCCCCTTCTCCAAAGGGGTTTCTCACTGCCTCCCTGCATGAGCTACGGGAATTAACCACGCTCTCCCCACCTGGATTTCCCCGCTCCTAAAACAACAGCTATGGTACCTTTAAGATGCCCCACCCAGCTCTGAAGGTCTATAATTCTACTCTCTAGCTTTCTTTTTCAAATTTACCGCTTTGCCAAATAGTTCATTTCTCTCATGATGAATACTATGGAGTAGAATTAACAATTGCTACCTAGAAATATAATTAAGTTTGTATATTATTTTCTATAACTAATATGCACTGGATTTTAATTTTATTCATAATTACTAACTTCAGGCTTAAAATATCTGTGTATTAAGTAGGAATATTGCACTACTTTTATAGCCTCTTCTTCATATTAATAAAATAACATAATAAAACACCACCCACACAGATGATAAGCCTCATTTTATCACTGGGAAATGTAATTAGCAAATTAAAGAGTTGGACTTACACTTATATTCCTGAGGTTTTGTTCTCATTTAAGTAAAGCCCATGGTCTAAATCACAGTGATTATAACTTCATACTAAGTAAATAAATGTCTGCCTTTCACAATTATTTTTTATTTCCTATTTTGCATTTTCAATATGAAAGCTAGATTTTGGATATACTTTGATTTGCTGAAGAATTTTCTTAAATAATATCTTCTGAAAATAGAAGGGCAAACACACATGCCATGGATGGATTTTTGCCCCTATAAACATTAGCTTGTGCCCAGGTGGCATGCAAACAGAAATATTCATGCTTTCCATTTAGAGAATGTTATACTTTCCCTATTATCTTCAAAAAACATTTTTTAAAAGAAAGGCTACTGTCTTTCATCTGGCTTCTCTGCATGTCTCTGGAATAACAAGATAATAGAAATCAGTTTCAGGGAACACAGGAATTCTGAAATGAGGGGGAGATACAACTTCCCAGGGAACATACGCTCTCAGATCTAAGAGTCTCCGGGCCAATGCCATGAAACATAAATGTACTGTGGTCGAGCAGACACCCTGGATGGCGCAGATGGAAGTTCAAATCCTAGCTTTGCCACCAACTGGTGATGTGACACTGGCCAAGCATTAAATCTTGGCAAGCTTCCATTTCCTCATTTGTAAAATAGTGCCTCCTTAATATGATTGGGGCAAAAATTAAATAAGATAATGTACATCACGTGCTGGTACCTACTAATCACCCAAGAATTCGTGGAGATTATTGTTATTGTATCTATTGTCATTGATAGTTCCATCATCATCATTATTATTATTATTATTCATCATTATTCATTCATCATTCAATCATTCATCATTATTATTATTAAATCAATTTATTATTATTATTATTAAATCAGAAATAATGTGATCCTGGAGGTGAACACACACCATGGTTTCAGCGATGAC
This sequence comes from Mellivora capensis, assembly GCA_004024625.1. Lineage (NCBI taxonomy): Eukaryota > Metazoa > Chordata > Mammalia > Carnivora > Mustelidae > Mellivora > Mellivora capensis. The sequence goes on along the minus strand of PISX010003811.1, from coordinate 121,181 downwards.
ATTCAGGCAACAGTGTTAGTTTCCCTCAGAGGGTCCTGCTGTGCCCAGGGTGAGAGAACTGGAGCTCAAAGACTGGAAGAAAACTGACAGCCTGGAAGACCTCTAAGGCTGTTGTAAACTTCTTCCCAGCTCGGCCTGAGGCTGCATTCCTGACTACCAGGTTTGTTTCTGCCCTCACAGTTACTCCATGTCTCTGTTTCCAGTCCAGCCATCCTTCCTTACTTTGTATCCCTCCTGCATGAGTCATCAGAACACCCCAGCTCCGTGACAGATCAAGTGGATAACTCCCCTCAGGTCACTGCTCCTACAGTTGGGAGAAGAAAGGAATTAAGAGATAGGGCTCAAGCAGAGGATAAGGCTTGAACTCCCCCAAGTCACACGCACGCACACGCATGCGCACATGCACACACATGCCATTATCAGTTGTAAAACCAATTGAGAGGGTTAGTGACCAGAAATATTTTCCACAAAATAGGACAGAAGATATCAGCATATACACCATACAGTAAGCAAAGTATTACCATGTTAAACTTTTATTTCAGTTGCCTGTATGTGTACATGTCCGTCCGTGTCTGTGCTTACATCTGTGTAAACTGGGTGGCGATATAAATGTACTTCTTTTTGTTCTCCTTTGAAATAGAAGGCCCCTTTTAAGGGTCCCTTTTGACTAGAAAGGTCCCTTCGAACTAGGAAGCCTGATTCAGTAACTCTCCCAAATAGGTAGCACTGGGATCAAAAATAGCAGAGTAGTTAGGGAGGCTTTGATTTTATTGGGTTGGTCTACAGTTGTGTTTTGTTTTGTTTTCCCCAATAAGAAAATAGATTGTGTTCTCATCAGTAAATACGTATGCTAAAGGAACATAGGATCTACCATCAATCTCCCTGGAAGATGAGAGGTCTTCCAGGTAAAACAGAACACAGTGTAAATTGAACCCAGTGACTGGTGTTTGAAGCATGCTTTGGACTCCTTGACCCACTCCTCCTCGGCTCAGTCGGCTACTTTTGTGCACAGTGGCTCATCCATGGAGACTAGGCATGCTTATGAAGACCTGAAGAGACGAGGGAAACTGCTGGGCAGGGGTGAGGAGGGGGGATGCTCTCCCAGCACCCACATATGCAGGAGTTCATATACTTACATAAGCGCACACCAAGAAGCCAGAAGATGTAAGACATATCTACACAGCCCTACTCTGTCAGGGTTCTACAGGTCAATGGAAGTATGTACAGGTCCAAGACAGATTAAGAGTCTCTTACAGTTTATCTTCTTCCCAATCCCATCTTGTTTCATTTATTATTTTCCTACCCTCCAAACTCCCCACATTGCCTCTCCACTTCCTCATATCAGGGAGATCATATAATAGTTGTCTTTCTCCTATTGACTTATTTCTCTAAGCTTAATAACCTCTAGTTCCACATCGTCGCAAATGGCAAGATTTCATTTCTTTAGTGGCTGCATAGTATTCCATTGTATGTATATATACCACAACTTCTTTATCCATTCATCTGTTGATGGACATCTAGGTTCTTTCCATAGTTTGGCTATTGTGGACATTACTGCTATAAACATTTGGGTGCACGTGCCCCTTCGGATCACTACATTTGTATCTTTAGGGTAAATACCCAGGAGTGCAATTGCTGGGTCGTAAGGTAGCTCTATTTTCAACTTTTTGAGTTGAAAACTCAATGGAGTTGAAAACTCCATGCCGTTTTCCAGAGTGGCTGCACTAGCTTGCATTCCCACCAACAGTGTAGGAGGGTTCCCCTTTCTCCGCATCCTCACCAGCATCTGTCATTTCCTGACTTGTTGATTTTAGCCATTCTGACTGGTGTGAGGTGGTATCTCATTGTGGTTTTGATTTGTATTTCCCTGATGCCGAGTGATGTGGAGCACTTTTTCATGTGTCTCCTGGCCATCTGGATGTCTTCTTTGCAGAAATGTCTGTTCATGTCCTCTGCCCATTTCTTGGTTGGATTATTTGTTCTTTGGGTGTTGAGTTTGATAAGCTCTTTATAGATTTTGGATACTAGCCCTTTATCTAATATGTCGTTTGCAAATATCTTCTCCCATTCTCCAGTTGTCTTTTGGTCAACACCTGTTTTTTACTCTGTTCCTCCTTGGCACAGAATAAGTCACTTCATTCTCCTCCTCACCTAGGCAGTTCATGAGTTTACATTGAGAACTATAATTGCCAAGATGATTAGACACCCCAAACTTCAATCAGTATGGATTCTCCTGTTTGAAAACCTAAATAGGCAACTTTTATAGTTGAAGGGCTTGGCAAATATGACACCACTGCAAGAAGAGCTAGTCAGAGTATCCTATTTGCAGGTTCTGCAGGCGGTCACAGTCTAATGTGGCCCACAGCCCTAAGTGCTTCTGGGAGAGTCCAGCCCTCACTCCCCCTTCAGAGTTCTCCGCTCACCACATTCCTTTGAATACGTCAGTTCCTCAGATGATGAAATACATCAGCTTGGTTTAAGCTACCAGAAGCACTGTCCTACACTATGACCACACCCAAAGCACTCTGGCTATCTTCCCAGGCTTCCAAATCACAACCATATGTGTATAGGCTAGCCATTCCCTTCCATTACTACCAAAGATGTTTTACTCTCAATCATTCTTAGTGAAATTTCTATCACAACCCCCAGAGGGGCATCATAATTCAAAATTCTGAGAATACTTTACCTTTATCACCTTGTATGAACACAAAGCCAAGAACGAGACCCCCCCAGTGTTCAGCATCTTCTTTTTATTCTAGTTAGCCTTGAGCAGTGGGTTGATACTAAGGTGACTATTTGCTCTTAATATTATTTAGTTGCAGGCACCTGGGTGGCTCAGTGGGTTAAAGCCTCTGCCTTCAGGTCAGGTCATGATCTCAGGGTCCTGGGATGGAGCCCACCATCGGGCTCTCTGCTTGGCAGGGAGCCTGCTTCCTCCTCTCTCTTTGCCTGCCTCTCTACCTACTTGTGATCTCTGTCTGTCAAACAAATAAATAAAATCTTTAAAAAATATATTATTTAGTTGCTATTCTAGGTCATTTTCCATGTTAGTAATGTATTAATAATTTGAGCATGTGCCCTATGACAGTTTTGCAACTGGAATAATTTTTAAATTAAAACACACACACACACACACACACATACACGCACTATAAACAAAGCAAACGTTTTCAAGTTGCTTTCCAAGGCTCCGTGCGATTAGTCACAGGCTTATGAATGCAACTCCATTATCCTTCTATTGAACATGAGTCATGTACACTTTGTGGCCATCATTTCAGGAATAAATACATTGCACCTTCCTTTGTGTGTCTTCAGTATGGAAAAGTCTTCTGCTTCGGGAATTTTGATGATTAATATGTTAACCGTAATTTTCAAATCAAAACTCTAGACACAGTTTCTGAAATTAAATTTGGTCTGATTTTATGATTTTTTACAAAATGTCCAATCAGACATTGGTCATCCCTTCACATTTATTTTGATGTTAAGATAAAATAGAAATGTAAAAGAAAGTAATTCTGGTCCTCTGACAAAATTTCAAATTCATTTTAAATTATCACGTTTAAGAGTCCTGGGGAAATTCACGGTCTCTGACCCCTCCCCCCATTGCACTCCATCACTCTGCACTGCCCCCAAATAGCAGGATTTTATAGTATTCTCCAACTTTACAAGGAAAACAACAGCACATACATACACATCACTGAACTGAATGTGGGCTAGCACGCACACATGTGTCCTCGTTAATCCCTGTTGAGCCGGTGACTCAATTTCTGTGACGTGTGTATTTTTACTGTATTCCTGCTTGGAGTCATTCCGTTACTCGTCATCAGTTCCTGGGATTTCTCAGTTCTTTTATTGATTTGTGCAGACAATAGGTCAGAATATTTAAGACTGCTGTTATCTCAAAAAAAGAGACATATGGTCCAGGAAAGAAGCAGGCATCCCTCCGCAGGAGTGAAGGTGTTGACAGAAGGCACGCCCAGGGCACCATGTCCTGAGTACTGGGTCAGGCCCCGTGCAGCTGTCAGTTAAAGGAGGGAGATTCCAGTGATCATTGCTGTCACAGCTACACTTCTTGAATATTTACTGTGTTCAGTATTCACTAGTGCTCTCTGCACAATCTCACTGAACACTCAGAAAAGCCCCAACAGAGCCTTTATTAGCCCTGTGGCCCAGATGAGGACAGGGGCTTGGAGAAGTCACTTAGAAGGGTTAGAGCACAGATCAGAACTCCTCTTCCAAGGCCAGGGACAGTGCTCTGGGACTTCAGCCTGGCCCTGGACCAAACATAATGCCCACGAGGCCTTTAGGAAACTTCACACCTTCTGACTGTCATTCCCGCGTGAGCCCCTGCGTCAGTTTTTACAACATCCCCACCTGTTTCTGAGTTCAAAAACTAGGAAAATATCTGTAGCATGGTGGGCAGTGAGGAGGTATCTTTTCATGTGCTCCTTGAAACAATTCTCATAACTAATGCAATTTACCATTCCTGACTCCTCACACTTTCCCCCTCAACATGTGATTTTTTGATTATTTATTATTATCATAATTAACATTTATTGGACACATGATGGTGCAAAATATGGAGGACGACAGACTCCCCCACCCTTTTGGCTTATAATCCAAATATTTAGATTATAAACAGAATGTTTTTGGCAGGTTAATTCTGTGTGAAGAAATAGAGCATTTGCAGGAAATGTCAGATGCTTATTTTATGATCAGTGTAAGGAGTAATTTACCCCACACAAAGATCTGGACTTGGCAAGCAAGCCCTGTCTACCTACCCACATGTGAGGAAGGCAGGAACAATGCTGCTTTCTTGCCACAGTTTTTAGGAAATCGATTTTTAACCCTCAATAAAATGCAGCAGCAGAGAGGGCGGGGTAGAGGAATACTGATGGCAGGCTCTGCTGCTGAGTGAGAGGCTATAATGGAAGGCTCTGCTTACCAATCCTCATAGTAAGGAATAAAACCAGGCCAACTCTTTGGTACTGAAGAGATGCATAAAAAGTGACAAAATTTGCCTACTTCTGCAAAGGCCTGTCTTGCAATCTGCAGGGTGAGACTGGCAGGACTTGACGCACATAACTCGCCCCACTATGCTGGCTTCCAAATTCCCTTCCAAGGGATGGACTGAGGTCCACAGATACAATGTTCTCCATTTAAGAAACTCCGCCAATCTCACGTGACCTGATAAGGACGACTGTAAGATGGAATGGAACACTAAATACCCAACCTCACATGTTTTTACGTCACAGCACCCAACTACCAAAAACATGGGTCTCGTGAAGGTAGGAGAAATTCCAACGCTGGGGTGACACTGCAGAATGATCGCGCATTTCCACCGAAAGGAGACCCTGCACTTCCACAGCTCAGAAAACTGGAAGGTTTTTTGTTCGTGATTGATGAGTGGGCATGAGTGTGAAGTCTACATGAACTACAGAACAGAGAGCAGTTCTAGTCCAGCACCTTCATGCTATAGTGAAGGGAGAGGTCGCGGGTGTCACCCAGGTTCACGCAGTTGGTAAGTAGTAAAGATGGGACATGAATACAGATTCTCTTGGTCATTTGATCCAGAGCTTGTGCCAAAATGCCATGCAGTCCATGCTTCTGAAACCCATAACACAAACGTAGGCAGGACTGACTATGTACTCTGGAGCCATCCCCAGGTTCCGAAGCATCTGAGCATCTCCACAAAGTTGGTGAACCCAGAGGTGAGATCTCCCAAACCATTCGCCATGGACAGTCCCACACAGATGCCAAGTTAGCTCAACAGAAGGCCTCCGCAGGGCCTATATTCACTTGCAGGTGAATCTCCCAGGCAGGGTCCCATCTGGCTGGTTAGAACCTGTATCCTACTGGTTGTTAGATATTTTGAATATCACCCCTGCGTGCTGGGAGATCCTGAAGGTAGGAGAGCATCACTGACCTATAATTGTAGGAGGCAACATTGCAGCTTGTCAAGTGCAAATCATTCAAGTAATTTGGGGGGGGGGGTGTTAACATTACTCTGAAAAAAAGCAAGAGAACCACCCCTTTTAGTGGCCCTAATTTTCTTTTCCCATTGCTCTAACTTCTGGCTGCATGAGAACAAGAAATCTGAGAATGGTAACATTCTTACTGCTTTCATTACAACTACCAAACCACTATTGGAAGGTACACTACAGTCCCTAAAAGGGCACGCTCTCACCACGCTGTCACCCTGTTCCAGCACCTTGTTTACTGCACTAACTGAAATTATAAAAAGAGAGGGGTCCACTGGGTTGATCCACACCTGAGCTAGAATTCCATTATTATAAACTAGTTGTTCAATTGAAAAAAAAAATCTTTCAATATCTCAGCCTATTGGTAAAATAATGAACTCCCACTGCTCTGTAATAAATCTTTATGTGTCAATTGGATTATAAGAGAGCTTGGAATTTTGCCCCTTGGCATCTAGCATGGTACGTGGAACTTACGCTCTCTCCTCACTCCACCAGAGCAAAACTGTAGTGCTGTTTTAGGCTTCAAGAACACTTGGCGTTGAATTACACACATTGTATAGTGCACACAAATGATATTGTTTCTAATATTTGAGTAGTGCCATGCTTCTTTTGAGATACGTGGCATCACGAATGCTCAGAGGTTGGCTCCCCAAGAGCACAAAGAAGTAGAATGGATATTAGATAGACAACAGTCCCCATTACAGGACCCTTCCTAACCGTGGCTGCATTCTTGATGAATCTGTCCGGATTGTCACAACTGTCACTTAATTTCCGCTTTATCATAACTAAAACAAATAAAAACAAACAAACAAAAAACTGTAGTGTGATCATCAAAGGGCCAAAATTTTTTTAATTAGCCTTTCAGAAGATGCCCACAATATTGGCAAGCGCCTCTAAGAGCAGGAGCCTTTAGGGATGATGCCACACTTTGCATGGGGAAAGGTTATTTTCTGCTGTGACACAGTGTTTGTGATGTGACATTTAGATGATTTTTAAGAAATGGCTACTACATAAATTTAGCAATCTATGACACTTGTACCATGTCTTATGCTTTGAACATAAAGTTCTCTTCTCTCCTGGTGTTTCATTTTTTTGTTTCTTTTTTAATGGCATGTTATAAGTGATTATTTTCAGTTGATTAATAAATGTAATGTCTTCTTTGTACATTGTATAGAAAGCAAAGGATAACTTGCCCCTTCTGAGTCAGCCACCATGTGATCCTGGGGGAGGATGGATAACACTTCTCAAGGCTGAAATATATAACTTTTCTGAAGGGGGCCTCGCCCTTTTATATATCACAGCCTGCTCTGATACAAAGGTCATAAACCCAGGGGGCGCCTGGGTGCCTCAGTCAGGTAAGTGTCTTGACTCTCGATTTCAGCTCTGGTCATGATCTCCAGCCATGGGATTGAGCCCTGATTTGGGCATGGGGCTTGCTTAAAATTCTCTATCTCTCCCTCTGCCTCTCCCCTCAACCATGGGCTCATATGCACACATGCTCTCCCTTTCTCTCTCTCCTCTCACTTGAAAGTAAATAAATATTTTCAAAAAACAAAAAACAAAACAAAATATTGAAAAAGAAAGCCAAAGTTGGTGGCATCACAATTCCAGACTTCAAGCTCTATTACAAAGCTGTCATCATCAAGACAGTATGGTACTGGCACAAAAACAGACACATAGATCAATGGAACAGAATAGAGAGCCCAGAAATAGACCCTCAACTCTATGGCCAACTAATCTTCGACAAAGCAGGAAAGAATGTCCAATGGAATAAAGACAGTCTCTTCAACAAATGGTGTTGGGAAAACTGGACAGCCACATGCAGAAAAATGAAACTGGACCATTTCCTTACACCACACACGAAAATAGACTCAAAATGGATGAAGGACTTCAATGTGAGAAAGGAATCCATCAAAATCCTTGAGGAGAACACAGGCAGCAACCTCTTCGACCTCAGCCGCAGCAGCTTCTTCCTAGAAACATCGCCAAAGGCAAGGGAAGCAAGGACAAAAATGAACTATTGGGACTTCATCAAGATCAAAAGCTTTTGCACAGCAAAGGAAACAGTTAACAAAACCAAAAGACAACTGACAGAATGGGAGAAGATATTTGCAAATGACATTTCAGATAAAGGGCTAGTATCCAAAATCTATAAAGAACTTATCAAACTCAACATCCAAAGAACAAATAATCCAATCAAGAAATGGGCAGAAGACATGAACAGACATTTCTGCAAAGACATCCAGATGGCCAGGAGACACATGAAAAAGTGCTCCACATCACTCAGCATCAGGGAAATACAAATCAAAACCACAATGAGATACCACCTCACACCAGTCAGAATGGCTAAAATCAACAAGTCAGGAAATGACAGATGCTGGCGGGGATGCAGAGAAAGGGGAACCCTCCTACACTGTTGGTGGAAATGCAAGCTGGTGCAGCCACTCTGGAAAACAGTATGGAGGTTGCACTACTGGGTATTTACCCTAAAGATACAAACGTAGTGATCCGAAGGGGCACGTGCACCCAAATGTTTATAGCAGCAATGTCCACAATAGCCAAACTATGGAAAAACCTAGATGTCTATCAACAGATGAGTGGTTAAAGAGGATGTGGTATATATACATACAATGGAATACTATACAGCCACCAAAAGAAATGAAATCTTGCCATTTGCGATGACGTAGATGGAACTAGAAGGGTATTATGCTTAGCAAAATAAGTCAATAGGAGATGGGGCACCTGAGTGGCTCAGTGGGGTAAGCCTCTGCCTTCGGCTCAGGTCATGATCTCAGGATCCTGGGATCGAGCCCCGCATCAGGCTCTCTGCTCAGTGGGGAGCCTGCTTCCCCCTCTCTCTCTGGCTGTCTCTGCCTACTTGTGGTCTCTGTCTGTCAAATAAATAAATAAATAAAATCTTTTAAAATAAAAAAAATAAGTCAATAGGAGAAAGACAACTATCATATGATCTCCCTGATATGAGGAAGCGAAAAAGCAACATGGGCGGTTTGGGGGGTAGGAAAAGAATAAATGAAACAAGATGGGTTCAGGAGGGAGACAAGCCATAAGAGACTCTTAATCTCACAGAACAAACTGAGAGTTGCCGGAGGGAGGGGGGGAAGGAAGAGGGTGGTTAGGTTATGGACATTAGGGAGGGTATGTGTTATGGGGAGTGCTGTGAAGTGTGTAAACCTGGTAATTCACAGACCTGTACCCCTGGGGCTAATAATACATTATATGTTAATAAAAAATAAATTAATTTTTTTAAAAAGTTCATAAACGTTTCATATCCATTTCAGTTAATTCTATTCACAAACTTACTCCATTGTGTGAATTAGCCTGCTGAAAAATATGATGCTGTTTCATATTTGTAATTTATCTTCTGTTTAAAATCAGTTACACTGTCCCTTTTCTTTTTCCACATAACTGTCAAAGCAATCCTTGAAGAATGACTCAGGGAAAGACTATCTGAAATTCATTTCAGAAAGGCCAACTGTTGGATCACAGTGTTTCTGTCTAGTCTGAGAATTTGGAGCATCATTGCTAACTATCTGAGAAGAGCAATGCACAACATGCTTTAGTTATTTTCTAGATGAATATCAGTTTGAATTTACCAAACAATTCAGGTCTACAGACCCAATTCATACCTAAAGAGCACCCTAACCACATTTCCTAAGTAAAGGAAAAGAAGATAAAGCAAACAGAAAAACCTAGCTGGTCTTTGATTTTTGTTTTTTAAGATTTATTTATTTTATATAGAGAGAAGCATGAGTGCCTGTGAGCAAGGACAGGGGCAGAGGGAAGGGGAAGCAGATTCCCCATTGAGGGCAGAGCCCCATGGGGGGCACTGTCCCACAGCCCTCAGATCATAACCTGAGTCGAAATCAAGAGTTGGTCTTTTAACTGACTGAGCCACCAGGTGCCTGGGTCTTAGATTTCTTAAGGGAAGCATTAATAATCTCCAGGAGAAGAGGGTTCATAACGTGCTAAAGAAATTGAAAAAGTTGAATGGTGCTGATGCAAAGTGATGGGGGTGTGGCCTATCACAGCCACGCAGGGACTGAGTATCCAAAGGTCTCACCCAGACTCTCCCCAAACTAGCTCCACCATGGTGGCCTAGTTGCTTCCCTTTCTGAGGCCGAGTTGCTTCCCTTTCTTATCTGTAGAATGATAAAACTGGCCTTGATTCCCAAAGGTCCCATTCAACTATAACCTGTTGAGGCAGTGAGTCTAAATGAGACTTGCGATGGCTAAAGTAGGAGGAAGAGGCAGATGGTATATTGGGCTCAAGTGCTCTTACCAGGTCGAGCACTAGGAGCCAAGAAAAGGCAAAAGAAAAGTCGACACAATTCTAAAGAAAGTTAACAGCTAATAGCAAAGTTAATTTCCGAAGGTGTAGGAAGTAAAATTGGCACACGAAACAAAGAAATGTGAGGAAAATATGGCAAAAATTAAAGTGTTACTCGTGAGTCTGAGTAGAAAAAAGAGAGTGTCCAATGAGGATTCGGGCCATTGTATATTCATAATACCAAATTCTTCAAAAGAAAATCTATACCTCCTGATAAAAACACTTTTTTAAAAAAAATGTAAACTCATATCATCCTTTATCTATTTTTCTGGGAATTGAGCCAGGCTGGAAAGTTTGGTCTTATATGGCATGTAATAGGGAATCACCATTACATGGTGAGGCGACAGGATAAAACACTACCTGGCGCTACACACTGAATGCTTGTTTCCCCATGTTCCCCACTGAATGCAAAATCCCCATGTTCAAATCCTAACCTCTAACAGTTAGTTGGTAGTAGGAGGTGGGGCCTTGATTAGATCATGACAACGGAGTCTTCATGAATGGGAGCCAAGATTCAGACGTGAGCTGTATGATTCTGGAGCCTCATTTCTGCTCCTTTGAAACAAATAAGTGTTTCCTATTAACTAAGGTAATTGCTGCAAAAGCAATCTGGTCCAAGGGGTCAGGGAAGGCCTTCCTGAGGAAAGGACTTCAGAACTGAGGGTTTTACATTTTAGCACACCCACAAAGGCAATTTCTTTGAATTTGAATAGCCATGGCTAGTTCAACCTTTTTTTTTTTTTTAAGATTTTATTTATTTATTTGAGAGAGAGGCAGTGAGAGAGCATGAGCGAGAAGGTCAGAGGGAGAAGCAGACTCCCCGTGGAGCTGGGAGCCTGATGCGGGACTCGATCCCGGGTCTCCGGGATCATGACCTGAGCTGCAGGCAGTCGTCCAACCAACTGAGCCACCCAGGCGTCCCTCAACCTTTTTTTTTTCCTCTAGAGGTTTAATCTGCCCATGACCCCCTCTTTGAACACCCGATTTAAAGTCTCCATCCCACATGTTTAGACTTTAGAACTGACACCTGAAGATGAGCAAGAGGTAAACAAGCACAGAAGGTGAGAAATTTGGGTGGGGAAGTTGCTCCTGGTGATTATCAAATAATACTCTTTACTTTTAGTCACAAAGGCTTTTGCACCATTAGCACATACAGGCACCTAAAATTGCCTTAAGTACACTTTTTTAAAATTATTTTCGTAATCCCAAGGGAGTACAGAATTATCTTTTCACAGAAATTCAGGATTCGACAACCATTTCTCTCTGTGCTGTCCTAAAGAAATATTCTCTGAGAATCATTCCTGGATGGCAGAGCTAGAAACCTGGAGATTCTGGTAATGAACCCCTTGCTTCCAAATGCTGTGATCAGGGGAGACAGGGTAATAGGGTTTTCAAGGTGCTTGGATCTTCCCTATTGGGGAGGATCCATGTTCTCCTATAAATAAAGAGTTACAGGAAACCACCCTCCTCTGACCTTTCTCCCAGTCACTAGGTGGGTGCTCACGGAGGGAGGGCAGGCAGGATTCTTGGTCCTGGGGTGAGGAAGAGGCGCTATAAATTAGGATGGAGCCCATCATGGTCACAGTGGAGCAAAGAGAGCAAATGAAGCGGTTGGCTTTGGCCACTGCTCGCTTGAGGAGAAGTCTCCCCCGGGCTGTGATGGGCAGGAAGCCCGGATGTGCGTGATGCCTGAGCCGCTGCGGCATCCAGGCAGATTTGCATATGATGTGATGGACAAGGGGGCGTGCATTTTTGTAATGTACGGTATGTATTGAAAGCTAGATCTGGACTAGTTCCAAAACACATTTTGCAATTCTGGGTCTGGGACAGTTTTTATGTTTTGTGCTGCTTCTTCCAGAAACCAAGCCTCCTCTTTCTCAAGGAGAGGAAAAAGAACACGTCCCTAATTCTAGCCTTAGGGTTCTTTTTCTAAAGGATAAAATGGCCAGTGTCAGCCAAGCATTCCTAGAAAACTGTTCCCTTTGCAAGTGATATTTTAATCATGACTTCCATTTCCAATGATGAGTCGAGCAGGGACCTCATGGAGCAGGGCATTGTGTCTAATGACACGGCTACACATAGAGACTCTATGCCTACTTCCCCCGGCCTGCCCCAGAGACGGAACTCAGGATTAGAACACTCATCAGAAGGAGGAAGGAAAAGCCACTCCAATTCATCGACACTTGCTTAACCACTGACACTCTCCTACCCTGTTGATCAGAACCCCCATTTCCAGAGAAGGACACCTTCTTGCCAACTCATTTAATATGTATGCATTAAGGAAGGCAACCAGACAGCACTATGGAATGTGATCAGAGCTTTCACAGGCCCAGCAGAGAGTTTAGAAACATCTCAGGAGGTTAATGGAAGCAGTACAGACAGGACCCACAGAGTCTGACCTCTCTGAATTTGTCACCTAGCTTGTGAAATGTCTGAGCTCACAAAGGCAGGCCACAGTCTGACATTCCAAGTAGTAACACGTGTGTCTCCTCAGCACAAGCACTCATGTCCGAGCAGCTAGCTTGGGACATTCTAGAAGTGACCTAGATTGACACAGGGTGGCCTGAGCAAGAGGACGAAGGGCAGGGGGTGAGGGAGTATTGAGGGCACGTCGAAGGTGAGGAAGCTGGCTGCCGATGGAGTTGGGGTCACCCCACTGCCTTCTGCCAGTGAGGCAAGTTTGGGGAGAAGGTTCATGGAGCCAAGTTTTCCAAAGGAAAACCATCCAGTAGCTTTTAATCATCCTGTTACTTAATAATGAAAAATAGACATTTATTTGTTTCATTTCCCAAAGATAAATGAGTAATTGACCCATCAAACCCCATGGTGCTGAACTTGGCCTCATAGTCTCCTTTGTCTCTAAACCCAATCTTTTCTTCCTTTTTTCACTAACTTTAATATGTTGGTTATTAACAAGTAACCCAAAGAAAACCTAGCTTATACAAACTTAAAGTATTAGCAAGCCATGAATGTTAGTTAGGACTACTTTTTTTTTTTTAAGTGTGTTCCTATGTAACATTTGTCTTACTTCAACATTTTCTTTCCAATTAAAAAACACAGTATGTTTGTTTTTGTTTTCTTTTAAGAGAAAATACACACACATTCTGAAAGGTTGTGCCTTTTTCTTCCCTCTCAGGGCCCCAGGCAGCAGCGCCAACAATAGAAATCAGCATTAGGAACACGGAACTCCCTCATCAATGGGGTCAGAAACATGTCACAAGTAAATGCTGAAATAATGACTTTTTTGGACATCTTTTTTAATTAGAGCTGAAAGAGTTTAGAAAAAATGATAACCACCTGGCAAGACAGCTCCTCTTTGAAAGCTGAATTAAAATCAAATGAGAGAAATAATTAGGACAGCTGGAAATAATAAAAACAATAGATACCAGACACATCTTTGACAAAACACAACAAACCAAAGAGTCATTACAATGTAAAATCTTAATTGTGTCATAGCTCACTAAATCTCTCTCCTTTTTCCCTCCTCAGTTCTTGATCACAGTGAAAAAAAAAAAAAAAGAAAAGAAAAGAAACAGCGTATCAATATGCAAAGCCAAAAGGCAGTGACATTGTTATAGCCTGAATGGGCCCAACAATAAACAGAGGTAGCTGTTGAAGCACATCCTATCTAAATAGACGCGATCCTGTAATTCGAATGAATTACTGTTTCTCCTGTTCTCTGCGGGGAGTGCTCATCTTTACGTCTTGCAAGTTGTTTGCGGACTAACAGCAACTTTTTGATGTATGTATCAAGTCTTAAAAATGTTTTTTTCAAATGCAGGTCTTATTTGAATTCTATTGTCCTGATTCAGAATTATTCCCAAACTATTGCTGCCCTCCATAAGGACCAAAAACAACCAACCAACCTCACCTGAGAGGACTTACACCGCTCCTCCGACATGCAGTAGCTTCTGTAGTCACTGCTACTGTAAGTAGCACTTTCTTTTCTATTTTGCCATGATGTGGGGAAGGCTAAAATGCTAACAGTGGTTTTCTTTGGGCAATGGAATTTCTGGTCATTTTTATTTGGATTTGCATCCAACAGTAAACAGTAACAGTAAACAGATTTTCTCTGTTTACTAAAATCTTCGTACTTTAAAGCCAAACATAAGATCATGGAAATTCTTGGGTCCTATAAAGGCATTTAGGAGGGGGGAAATGACCCAAAAAGACACTAACAATGTCTATACTGACAGACGCTAAATGCGAACTATAGGCAATGGGAGTGGAACTCCTAGAAATGAAGTTCACAGACTTTGCAACTCCATTAAAGTGCAAATCACTTGTGCTGTGAGTTAACTGCAATGTAGGAAGCTTCCCAGAGCAAATCAGTGCTGTTACTGACTGCACAGAGCGGAGCGTATACCTCTGTGTGGATCTGGAAATCAGGTTATCCAGATACTCAGTGAATGACATCCTACATGGCCGTGTGAAGGCCGCTTAATCTCCTCAGTCTCTTTGCCATCAGAATATCTCCTTTTCCACAGGCGAAACTTCTGCTTAAAGTTAATGGAAACTGAGAGAATTGGGACATCTCTCCCTTCACTTTTTCTCCCTGTCAAACCAAGATAAAGGTTTTATTCAAACTTTTTTATTTGAAGATGAGCAGCACCTGAATGAAATTTGGCCATGATCAGAAATCTTAAGAATTAGAAGTTTTCCAGAGACCCACATAAATGATACAATAATGCCTTGAAGAATGAGAGGGGGAATTCATTCTGAACAAAAATAGAGCTATATACGCAGTCTTCCTTGAAGTAAAATAGGGTTTCTGCATAAACGCCTTTATGAAAGTAGTGCCTACCAAGAAGGAAAAAACAGTTTAAAAGAAATTTCATTTAAAGAGTTAATCAAAATGATTCAGGTTTTTACATTTTAACACACTGGCAAAGGCAATTTCTTTGAATTTGAATAGCGATGGCTCCTTCAACCTTTTTTTAAATTTTTCCTCTAGTTTAATCTGGCCATGACCCCTTCTTCGAAAAACCTAAGTTAAAGTCTTACTTCACATGTTTAAAACTTGGCTTTAATCCCCCACAAACTGTCCAATTTGAAAAGCAAAAGGGCATAAGCAGGAAGCATTCTGCTTTAAAAAACAAAACAAGGGGCGCCTGGGTGGCTCAGTTGGTTGGGCAACTGCCTTCGGCTCAGGTCATGATCCCAGGAACCTGGGATCGAGCCTCATGTCGGGCTCCTAGCTCAGCAGGGAGCCTGTTTCTCCCTCTTCCTCTGCCTGCTACTCCACCTGCTTGTGCGTGCTCTCTGTCAAATAAATAAATAAAATTAAAAATAAATAAATAAATAACAAAACAAGACCAAAAAAAGCAATTAACTAAAATTAATTAATAATCTTGTTTGAGTCATCTGATATCTATGAACCACATAGTGATGCTCACTAAATATTTGTTCAGTGAATGAGTGAAATGAATAAATGATCGAATCACGTTTTCTCATCCTGTTACTTGATGACTTGCTCTCAACTTCTATGCCCTAGGTGTCTTCTTTTAAACTATATCAACAGTTCCCCAAACACGTCAGCCCATGAGCACTGGACTCATGCCAACCTGTAACGACATTTTCAAGAGCTTGCCAGTAGTAATGGGAAATAAGTTAGGATCTCATGAAGCTAAACATACTCCATTTCAAGGTATCTCTGATAGTCTGAGAATAAATCCTTTATATTTTTTTTGAGACAGAAATGTCTTTTCTTTTGTGAAATGATTTTTTTTTTTAAAGTAGTCATTGTGGGAAGTTTGAGAATCTTTTCTTGGCATAATATAAAGTCCACAACCTTATGTCAACACCCGTTGGGTTTTTTTGTTTGTTTGTTTGTTTGTTTGTTTTTCTAATTTTACTGCCCTGCAAACTCAAAGTCCGAAAACTACTAGCCATAATGAAGAATATGCATTATTTCAGGTACAAGAAAAAAGAAGCTTTCTCTTTTCCCATCCCCAGATTTTTGTCAGTCCTGGGAGAAAAGAGTCTATCAGCTGTTCCTCTCCATGAAACTTTTCAAACCATTCTATCCCTCACTATTATCCTGCTAAATCAGAGAGGCAGCCTGGTAACCGCTTTCTGTACACTCGCCATCTCTTCTAAGGAGAAATGATGTACTGGACGCAGTTCCATTGACTGTGTTTCTCATCCTCTCTTCTAGAAAACTGCCTTGCAACCACTTCTGCGACAGACATTTAACCCAAGGCCAGCCAGTTCATTTTCTAACCAATTCCCAACAAGATCCCTCCTCTCAAAATCTGAGCTAATGGGACATAGAGACAGTCTGTGGTGGATACTGAGCCTGAGAGGCCAAGAGGGAAAGTTGGGGCTAAAGCAGTCATGCTGAGGCACACGAAGCGGGAGTGAGCAGGAGGAGTGACCAAGAAAAACATCAGAGAGGACTTAAAGAGAGAACCGAACTCCTCAGAAGCCATCAGAGCAGCTTCATTTGCTATTTCCAATTCCCAACTCCATTAGGATTCCATGAGTTCCTTATTTAACCCCTTCTTCTGCCATCTCCCTGTTTGTACTTGAGCTAAGGGTTATCTGTTCCATAACTGAAAGGACATTTCTAGAACTGCAAACATGGACTAATTTCGTGCATTCTCAGAAGAGGGACTTCCCATTCTTCCTTTGCTTTTTTTTTCCCCTAGTGATTTTCTCTTCTTTATTTCTATAATGCCAGCAATATACAAAACATCAATCATGCGTCCTTCTTTGTTCCCTTTCAGCACTGTGCAAAAATATTTTCCATGTATAAGGAAAAGCCCAGCCCTCAGCCCTTCTCCTCACTCTGCATTCACCCCTAGCCGTCTTCACCATAATCTAGGTTTCATCATGTGCCCAGCCCCACCGGAACCCTCTGCTCAGCCTGCATAACCAGGTGAGGCAGAGCCAAGAACCACAGTGCCTGGGCCCCACAGAGAACACATCAGTGACTCCACTGGGTGAAATTTCCCATTATTGTCATTTTTCCATTGAGACACAACCCAGAGAAGTAAAGTGACAATTTAATGTCACACAAGGAAGGAGCATGGAGAATAACATTTTATTTAGTCTTTTTACCCACTCTAAAAGATAAAATGTGATCCCCATTCCCTATAACAGGAAACTGAGCCTCACAAGGCTTGCCTACAATCACATAACCAGTAAGAATTGAGGCCTGACTTTGCATGAAACTTATTAAATTCCAGTCTGTGCTCATTTAATAATACATCCTCTGCCTCCAAAGTTTTAGCGTTCAAACTACACTTAAACCCAAATCACATGACTTCTGACTCCTAAACAAGTGCTCTCTTCACTAATTATCCCATAGTTATCCTGGTACAGCTCAGAAAAAAAGGTGCAGAGATGTGGCGTTGGGTGGATGATAAAAAAGGAGGGCAGCTGAGAGCTGGCTGATTTTCTTCACTGGCCTTCATCAAACAAGGACATGATTCAAAAGCTCTCTTCAGCTTGTGGTCCTGAGTCACTGCCCACAGGGTCCAGCCCTTTGTCCAGCCTTAGGGTAGACAGCCACCAAGGTGGCCGCCAATGATGCCGACCCTCTAGTATTCCCACTTGTGTGCTGTCCTCTCCCTCGTTACATCTGGGTTGGTCTAGGTAACCAACAGCATATAACAGAATAATGATATGTCATTTCTGAAAGCAGGTTACTGAAAGAGTGCAACTTCTGTCTTGAGTGATCTTTGTTTCTCTCTCTTTGTCTGTCTTGAATCACTCACTCTGCAGGAAGCCAGCTGCCATGTTATTATGTTACTTGGGTAGCCTGCAGAGAAGCTCACACAGTGAGGAACTGAAGTGTCCTGCCAATTGCAGCAAGGAACTGAAGCCTGTCAACAACCACTTAGGTGAACTTAGAAAAGAATCCTCCCCAGCCGAGTGTTCAGATGAGACTGCAGACCTGTCGAACAATTCACACACAACCTCACGAGAGTTCGTGCATAAGAACCACCCAACTAAACCGCTTCCAGATACCTGGCTCACAGGGCGGAAACTCTTGTTTCAAGGTGCTCCATTTGGGTATAACTTGTGATGCAGCAATAGATAATAAAAATCAAGCCCTGCGATTTTTTTCCAACACTTCTTTTAACTAACTTTTAAACACTTCTCCTACCTTGGTCCACTCAGGTTGTTCCCACTGAGGGAAGAACAATTCTTCTCCTTAGCCTTCCATACACATTTGGGTCAATACACTAATTCCCCCTCTCTGTCCAGGGAGTAAGCTATGTAGCTAATTCACAAATATTTTCACTTGACATATGTATGTGGTTTCAGACAGTGCATTTTTCAAAAGCCAAGACTGTCTCTCTTTCCTTTGTGCTATCACTTTTATATTTCCTTTAGCTTTTGGGCTCTTTCTCTCACAATAAGTCAATAGAAGCCAGAATTTCAAGAGTTTGACTTCTCTCCTGGGCAGAATATTTAAGTCATACATTATTGTTTGTTTTCAAGCAAACCCATACAATTATGCAACAAAAATTCTTTTAAAGCATCTGGGACTTCAATTCAATTTAAAATCCTGTGGGGTTTATTACCAGAATGAATGATTATAAAATATATGCATGCAAATGAAGAGATAAAAAAATTAAAGAGCATATGAAATTTAATGCACACTACTTGTAATTCCAGGCCAAATTGTTGCAAAAGACAGTGGCTATACAATACCATGTAAAAATGTGGTTTATAATAATTTATGACTTGAGAATGTGGTTTTAATATTCTATTGTCATGACTATATATTAGAATCCAGAGTAGAGAATTAGTTTCTGGTGTTAATAGGAGGGGGAAGGGAAGACAGGTTTACCCAAAGCTGTCATCAGTTTTACTGTCAAAATAAGGAACCTGACTTCAGCCCAATGGTACAGCATAGTGAAAAGCTTATAAAGATGGAGACGCTCTATTTTTCAGTGTTTTTATTCTCAGAGTTCATCTGGGGACAATCCAATTCAATTACTATTTATTAAGTGTCAAAAATGTGAAAATAAATATATTTGAGACGCTCAGGGAGTAAGAATGGATGGAATCAAGATTAAGCCTTAATACCTAACCTTGTAGACCGCATGATCCAGAGATACAGGCAAGCATATGCATAAAGAATCCAAACCAGAATTGTGTAAACTTGCAGTAACCAAATAACAGATTCCCATGCCCAGACCCAGACTCCTGTTATGATCCATCCTCCAACCACTGCCTGAGTTAGTCACCCAAAATAAATAATTCACATGTTTCTCTCTTCTGCATGAAGTTCTCCATTGCTTAGACAGTCCAGACTCTAGAAGACCCTCAACATTTGGTCTGAAACTACCTTTTCATATTCAGATAACACTCTAGAGAACAATAGGTAAGAAAAAAAAAAGTGGTATCACTTGAAAAGACTGAGGATTCTAGCTTAACTCTTCAAATAATGTAGGGGCATCCACTGTTTCTTATAGGACTCATCCCTTCTTAATTTTTGCCACCAAAAGAACTGATCTGAAGAATAGAGTCAAGATAGCCAACCAGCAAGCAGCTGAGGCATTTCTTTGTAAGGACTGGTACAAGAGAAGAAAACAAAAGGATGCATTATTACAGAAGAAATTAACTGGTATGAGCATCTCCTTTCCCTAACCCCTCCCACCCCAGTCCTAGTTCCCAAAGAGGAGATCATGGTGCTTCTAAATGTCTCAGTTCTGTATACTTCACCCAGGAAGAGAAATTGCCCTGGGATCACTCTTGAATATAGAGGGAGTGGTGAGATTCAGAGATAAAGACAATTGTTTGGAATTCATTAGGCTGATGCGGCAAGATCTAGCACTATGAAGGCAAGAGTTGAGGAGCCGTAGGATGAGAAGGATTTTTCTTTGGTTCTGACTTTTTCAGTAGGTCGGCAGTTCATGCATGATGCGGAAACAGGCTATTCTTTCATGCATCACCATGGTAGCCTGTAGAAACAGAGCAGATGTGGAGCCCTGAGCCGTCAGTGGGGAGCAAATTGCATGCCTGAACTCCCAGCTTAGTGAAGAAATCAACCCCAACAGCAGCACCGGGTAGAAAGAGGAGGAGTCAAGACAGCAGCACCATGGACTGGTGATGGGTATCATTTTTGCTGTGCTCCATGAGTACCAAATAAAGCTAAATTCTTGTATAATATCAAAGATTAGAGAAAAGATTTCAGTCTCCTGCCAGTCAAATGATGGGGAACTCAGAGCAATTTATATTTTATTTAGAGATTTAAGGAACGCACCTTATATCATGTCCTAAAATCTTTATATACTTGACCTAGTTCAGGGTTATCCCCAGGTAAGAATGCTCAGACCAGTGTGTTTCCAGATTCCTGTAGATCCTTTTGCATGCCAAACCCCACATGCATGGGTCTACAAAGGAAACCACATTACACTTAATGGAAAAAAAACATTTCCCTATTCTTTCTTCCTTATTTCTGTAGACCACAGGCTAAATCCAGCCTGCTGCCTGTTTTTGAATGGCCTTAAGCTAAATATGGTTTTTATATTTTTTTAAATGGTTAGAAAAAGCAAAACAAGAATAATACTTTGTGACACATGAAAATTACATAAAATTCAAATATCTAGTCCCTAAAAAGGAAGTCTTATTGAAGCACCCATGACCATTTGTTTACCTTGAATTACCTATGCTTGCTTTCACTACAATGGCAGAGTTGTGAGGTTAGACCCTATGGTCCACATCAGCTAAAGCACTTATCATCTTATTATGCATTCCTGGTCCTTTACAGAAAAAGTTTGCTGACCCCTGCTTTGTATACGTGGAGAGTAACAATATTTAGGAGAGAATGTGACATACTTTATTAGGAAACCAACTGCCTGATTGACAGACAGGAAGCAGATTCTAGCCCTTGTCCCAAGACTTGCCCTCTGTCCTGTCCTAAGTAGGGAAAAGGGCAATGGGCCCCAAATTTTCCTGGCTGGAGAGCTTCTATCCATTTAAGGACTCAGAACAATGGAACAGAAAGGTAAACAAAGAAACCAGGGAGGCACTAGAAACTTTGCAGATCTGAGCCTCTACCAGCTACATTATGACAACGTGCCCAAATGAAGAAGGTGGGCATGGGGAGGGGAGCAGGTCAGCCAGCCTGGGCTGGTAAAGGAGCTCCCCAGCTTCCAGTCCTGAAGGCCCACTTCCCTCCTTGCCACACAGTGGAAGTGAAGAGGAGGAACAGGTTTAGATGCCCTAAATGACATCTTCACTGAAAAATGGTAGAGCATGACAACAGGAAAACCAGCCTCCTCTCAGGCGTCCAGAGCATACTTCCTGGACCTGAAATAAGGAGAGTTCCAATCAAGCATGCCTTCAGAGCAGGGTGAACTCCATGTCCTAACTTTGTTGATTTTCCTTAGTATTTATAGTCAACTGAAAAAGCAGCTATTTTATATTTTGAGCAGGGAGGGACAAAAAAATAATCTGGCAACTAAAATATATGCATCAAGGAACTGGGTTTTTTTAAAGATTTATTTGTTATTTGAGAGAGAGAGAGAGAACAAGCAGAAGGGGCAGAAGGAGAGGGAGAGGGAATTCCAAGCAGACTCCACGCTGAGTGTGGAGCCAGATGAGGGTTTCAATCTCACAACCAGAGATCACAACCTGAGCTGAAACCAAGTCGGATGCTTACTGGGTTGAGCCAACCAGGCACCCCGCAAGGAACTGTTTCAAACCATTTTTTAAAAAAGATTTTATTTATTTATTTGAGAGAGAGAGAACACACACAAGAGCAAGAGAGCAGGCGATCAGGAGGCAGAGAGGGAAAAGGAGATGTCCCCCTGAGTAGCAAGCCCACCTCAGGGCTGGATTCCAGACTCTGGGATCGGGACCTAAGCCTAAGGCAGACACGTAACTGACTGAGCTACCCAGGTGCCCCTCAAACCAGTTTTCGGTTTTGTTTTTTTTTTAAGTTTTTCTTTTTAGCTGAAAGTATTAGAAATTGATATGAATTCTCACTAATGTTCATTTTTTCATACTCTTCTCCTGACCACCTTTTGTTTCAAATTGAATTAGGCAGGCTGCTGATTCAGAACAACACCTAATTGTTTTTGTAATCCTTTCATTCCACAAACATTTATTAAGGACTTATTAGGCACAAGGCACTGTGCCAAGCATAAGTGGGTGAAAACAAAATGAATAAAATAAAGTCTTAGCCCCAAAGAGATTTGCAATGTAGTAAGAGAGATATAAAATAAGATTACAAATAACCCATATTTAGTACTGGATGGAAACCATATGGATATGTGTGCCTCTGAAACATAAATCTGCTGAGATATTTGGGTGAAAAGCTGAGCCTGGACACCGCAAAACAGAATGGCCCTTGCCCCCAGCTATCAGTGTGAGCTTGTGAAAGGGGGTTTCAGAACGAGTTGCCTAGATCAGGGTTTTTCAAAGTGTGGTTGAAAGCGCGCTCCCACCAAAATAACACATGACACTTGCTAAAAGGCACTCTGGTCTCTCCCTATTCTGCCACATCAGAATCTCCACTGCAGGACCCGGATCCTGGACCCAGTAACAAGCTCCTTGGGTAGTTCCTATGACACTGTCCAGCTTGAGTCAGAGACTGGGTGAGTGGCTCTCAAACACTGCTGTCCATGGAATTACCTAGACCCCAAACCTATGAAATCCAAGAATCTGGGAGGTGGGTCTCAGGCACAGACAGTTTGCAACACTCTCCAGGTGATCCAACTTGCCACCAAGTTTGAGGGCCAGTCTTCTAGAAACACTGCTCCCAAAACTTTACACAAAGAAGACTATGCTGCATTTCAAGGAAAAAAAAAAAAGTCTTCCTTTTCATTGATGTGTCTAAGTAGACATTGATTCGCCATTTCTTCCTGTTGTCTAATAGATCCTACAAGGTCTTAACTTCATAATCCAAACCTGATCCATTAATGTAAGAGTCATGCATGCACGTGCCAGGCACTATGGGAAGAACTAAAGAGAAAAGATGAAAAAAGCAGCAAAGGTGATAGACGAGAAACAGCATGAAAAATGGTAACATTCAATGTGTTCAAGGGGCTTCAGGGACACAGAAGCACCTGACCTGCCAGGAACTGGGGATGCCAATGGCAAGCTGGGAGGGAAGGTCACGGCAAGTCTCCTCAGGGAAACGCTTATGCTTCGTTGGATAAGGAGAAACGAGCCTCACAGAGAAGGAAGAAGTGGCCAGCCCAGCAGATATCAATTGCAAAGGCAGAGTAAGAGAGTAATAGCTGAGGTGCTCAGAATTTCTGGAGTATGATGTAGCTGTGAAGTGTCCCCAGCCTAAAAGATGACTTGGGCCATGCTACCAGTCCCCTCAGGGTCAAGAAAATCAATGCTCTGGCCTAGAGAGTCTTAATCCCAGCTATAGAACAGAAGCAATTGGGATACTTTAAAAGAAGTCCAGGCCATCCCCCAGAAATCCTGATTTCATGAGACTCTGTCACCTCAATTTTAAACAGGATCCTTGTGGATTCTAGGAGCCAGAATTGGGAGTCGCAGGTAGACTCTCAGTAAGCAGAAAACTGGCCTTGACCCTTGGCTATGCTGGCTGGAGTAGGCTAGGGCTGGAGTGAGCAGGCTGCCCCCTCACCCGGCTCTCCCCACCTGTTTGCCTTCCTTCCAGTCCAGGCATGTGGTCACTTTATTGCCTTCAAAGGGGAGAAGCCCAGGCTTTGGGGTTCCCATGCCAGCCATTCACCTTGCACAAAGGGGTTGAGTGAGTTCTGGCCGCTCCCAGGTACTCAAGCTGCCACACCTGCATTCCTGCATTCCCGAGAGCATTTCTACAAGCACACCATCCTTCCTGCTGGGGGCTGGGGGAGCTATGTTGGAAGGAGGCGGATGCCCTGTAATGCAGTAGACCTTAGAGGTATCCCCAAGGAATAGATGTGAGTATAAATTCGTGAATTCCGCCATAGCGCAGACCAGAATTTCTCTCATTAAATTCAGTGAAAGGAACTGAAACATTGTAACCAGATGCTAATGAAAATGATGGAAGATGTAAGGAAGAATGGAAATGGTGAAGCCCACGTGAGAGGGATGCCAGGCGGGCAGCTCCAGTTACACCAGCTGAGTGACTCCTGGGCCACTGCGGCCAGACAGCATGTGATTCAGATCTATGCTTGAGCAGAAGAACAAATTGCTACGCGTCATAAATCTTCTGGGTCATCTGCAAATAATTGAAAGGGGGAATGTTAAATCCGTGAATGCCAAGGGTGCATTCATATATCAAAATGAACATTTGTGCAGACAACACAGAGTCCAAGTGAGAGAAATGTGCAGCTGCATTTATGTGTAAATGGGATAAATAAAAATCTATCCACTGAACCTTTGAAACAATGTCTCTACAGCCCTCCATATTGCAAAGTCAGTGATAGGTATAATAAACAGATTTTTCTGAATCAAAATCAAGGAGTGTGATTTGAGAAAATATTCTTTTCTCAGTTCTTTAAAGGAACTCTTTAAAGAAGAGTTCCCCTTGGAATCCTAGGAGATCCAAAAATCTACAAAAAGCGATGCTAGAAAGGTGGGAGGTGGGGCTCACACAGCACTTGGGCACACAGGAGATTGCATCAGAGCCCTAGCCCCGGGAAGTCCATGGCTGTTCCAGAGACGGCCCAGCAGCCATCTGAAGGTACGTCTGGACAGGAAGTGCAGCAAATGTCCAAGACAAGTCAAAATGAAGAAGCAGACCAAGGCAGTTGCATAAACATCTAAGAGATTAGACTCCACCCCAGGAAGAAGGGGGAGGGAGAAGAAAGAGATCTGGGGTGGTAGAGGTGCGGGGAGGTAGATTTTAACCGACTGAATGAAAAACCCAAGCCCGCAGAGAAAATTCTCAGTTGGATTGAGTTTACTTGGAAAAGACAAAATCAAAACTTTCTGCTGAATCAGTAATTACATTTTTATTATAAGAATGTAAAGAAGATAGTTTGCACATCTGCATATGTGATTGGGAAAAAAAGAGCCATCCCTCAGGTTTTGTTTATTCCTCCTCCTCAAGTGGAAAAGTCTCTCCTTTCACTGGGGTCAGGGCAAGAGCTGTGGCTTCTCCCTGAGAGCTCCTTTCATAGCCGCTGCAATGGAAAGGGCCAGGGTAAGGCCACCAGCAGAGTCTGGTGTATCTATGCATTCATTCATTCGCTAATTCAACAATGATCTTATAGGGCTCCTCCCCTAGAGCCTTGGAGTTCTGGATCAGGAAACCAAGGGGAAGTTGGGGAAGCCAAGGACAAGCACAGCGGACTTTCCTGTCAGTAGACAATCCTCTTTAAAACCCTTCTTTAAAAAAGAAGGTTGCTGTTGTTGTTGTCATCGTTGTTACAAAAGCCAGCCTTGCCATTGTGTCAGGGAAGTGAGTGCGTGCCTGCACACACACACACACAAGCACACACCTGCACTGGGAGTAGAATGTAAACCTGAGTGGCTTTTCTGGAATGCAATTAGATACTATGTATCAAAGGTCTTTAAACCGTGCATATCTTCTTAACCAGAAATTCCAGTTCTAGGAATGTGCTTAAGACAGTGACTAACAAGATCCATATGGTGTGCTGGTTAAGAGCTAGCCCTTGATGTCAATGGATCCTGAGCTCCACTGACTAGCTGAATGAAACTGTTCTCGAACATGAACTTGAACATCGTGGTATGTGAAATGGGAGTAAAAGTCGTAGCCATTTCAGAAGGCTGTGGTGAGGGTAAAATGAGCGGAAACAGTTCAGCACTGGCACACCTGGCAAGATGTGTGACATGGGCCAGTTCAATAAATGTTGCTGTCAGCCTTGAGCCATACTATGTAACATACAGAGAGATGATGAAACAACAGTGGTGCATCACACTATTGTTTGGAAAGGGGAAAAGCTAAAATGCAATGAAAATATCTAATGATAAGTGATTCACTAAACAAAATTATGATATATCCAGATAATGATTAAACCATCCTTTAAAAATGTTATGAAAGACATGTATTACTATAGAAAGATGTTCACAACATATCATTGAGTGAAAGAGGTGGGTTTATAAACTAGAACACACAGCATGATCAGCTTTTTGTTTATACATGCATACATGTGCATAGAAAAATATACAGAGAGATGGACTCTAAGACATTAAGATCATTGCCTATAAGTGAGATTATGGATTTTTTAAGTCTGTCTTATCTTTGGCTTTTTGTATTGAATATGCATTGCATTTGTAATAAGCAAAAAAATTTTTTTATAAAAATGTCACTTTTAAACTGGAAATGCTCCTTAGGAAATCATAGGTAAATTTTATCAGGTAATAAAAATCCGTCACAGAAGAATTCCAGTTAATAATGTAGGAGAGGTGAAGTGAATAGAAAATCACTTAGAACACTGCAGTAATGCTCGCCACAGGCAAGATCCACCAAAGGATGTTAAAATCATGGGTGAAATTTTGAGGAGTGGAATATTGGCACAATTTGAAGGTATCTCCCTCGATATAGTTATGAATTACCACGGGGGAAAGAGTAACTTTACAATGGAGAGGACTGGCAGATGGCACATGAACAAGGCCAACATCACCACCAATGATACATATCAATGTCATGAACCCCTTGATATACTGATATACATCAGACAAACTCACATTGAAAGACATTCTATAAAAAACCTGACCAGTTCTTTTTAATAGCGTCAAAGTTATAAAAGACAAGGAAAGGGGGCGCCTGGGTGGCTCAGTGGGTTAAAGCCTCTGACTTCGGCTCAGGTCATGATCCCAGGGTCCTGGGATCGAGCCCCACATCGGGATCTCTGCTCAGCGGGGAGCCTGCTTCTCTCTCTCTCTGCCTGCCTCTCTGCCTACTTGTGATCTCTCTCTGTCACATAAATAAATAAAATCTTAAAAAAAAAAAAAAAAAGACAAGGAAAGGCCAAGAAGCTATCCAGTGCATGACATGACAACCAAGGGCAATGGGAGATTCTGAATTGGCTATTAGAACAACTAAAGGATGGTAGTGGAAGAACCAGGGAACCCAAATAAAGTAGTTGAGCTAAGAGGATCGTCCTACTATTAATTTCTTAGGTGTGATAATTTCTATATGGTTATATAGGATATTAATATTTGAAGAAGCTGGGTGAAAGGTATATAGACACACTTTGCACTATTTTTGCCATTTTTTATGTCTAAAATTATTTCAAAATAAGAAGTTTAAATATAAAACAAGACTGGATAAACCTAGATACCTGGGATTAGACATTATTGAGAAGTCCCCAAGAGGGCCCAGGCAGAAAAGATCTTAGTCCTCATATGTGAATAGAAAATATTACTTTTACAGCTTGCTACGTTAAAATTAGAGTAAGGCAAACATAGGGGAACATAGCATATTAGCCATAGAGAACATAGCCACAGAGAACATTCACAAATACTATCAATATTCAACATTTCTCTTTTGAATTGTCACTCTTCAAAAGCCATAATCTCCCCATTCCAGTTCATTGGTTCAGCTGTCTTTTTTAAATAACAATAATCCTTTTTCTCATATCCTGTGAGTCAACAAAAATTAAAGATGAAAGTCCTTCGAATTTTAAATATTTCAAAAAGCATCTTTATTATTGCCTTTTTTCCTCCCCCAAATCAGGTATGAAATGTTTCCTCAGTGCCTACCAAATTGGTATCTGAATCAGAAAAAAAATCACTGATCTAGACAGGCTAGGAGACCTTCACACTTCCTAAAGAAACATGTTTTACCTCCTACTCCAAACCTATCGGTAATTAAAACAAGTAGCAACTACAAATGCAACTAAATTTATTGGGATTTACTCCATGTTTACTTATATTTTCACCATCCCCATTTTACAGTTGACAAAACTGAGGCTTAAAGAAATGAATTAGTTTATTTTTTTCAAGGTTATAGAATATGTGGTAGAAAAGGTCCCAGGTGCTCTGCTATTCATTGTTTAGAAAACTTCTGTGAATGTTTGTGAATTTCACTGGTATTAGAGGTCTATCTAGCAATGTCTGGAAATCCAAAACTGCTAGTTGAGGAAAAGGTGCCTACTGCATGTAGGAGTCTGCTGGCATACATCACCCTTTCTACCTCATACAAGGTAACTAAGATTACATAGATCTGATTAGAACAGGGCAAACAAAAACTGCATCATGCAAATCGACTGAAGGACCAAGGGGGAAGTTTGCTAATCTGGGATTTCTCCTTAGCTATACAGAGATTCATTTTACATTTTAAGATGCAAAATTGCAGCTGACTTATGATGGAGACTAGATTCTCTAATCACTGTAATTCCACATATGTAGGTTTTTACTGTAGGGAAGGTACCACCTCCTTGTGGGCACTCTCTTCCCTCCCCTAAGCCACCCTACATACATCTGCCAGATTAATCTTCTTAAAGTTTTAATTACTTCATTCCTCAGTTGAAAAACCTTAAATGGCTCCACACTGCCTTTGAAATATTATCTAAATTCCTCAACGTCTGGCTCCAATTTCTCTTTCCAATAAAATTTTATCATCATATAGGATAATTTCTGAAAAAACTAACAGAAATCTCAACTCACACTGGCCTAAACAGACGGGAACTCACGGTCTCATATAACTGGGAGGAGACAACTAGAACAGGCTCAGTCCAGTGGCTCTGGTTCCATGTCCCCAGGCCTCTCCCTCTCAAGACTCCCTTCTCTCTCTTGCCCTCTCTCCATCTTGTCAAACAGTCTGTACTCAAGCCAAATAAAAACTCAAGTTCTTGCTTTCCTGCTTTTTCATGGAATATCCACCCACCATCCTTCAGACCCACGTCTTCCATGGCCCATCCCTCTGTCCCAGCAGAGAGCCTTGCCCTCTTTCTCTGTGACTCCACAGTACTTTACACCTGTGTATAAAGGCCCTTGCTACATCCTGTCTTGTAAAATCGCCACTCATATCTATGTCATACTAGCTCTACTAAACTGTAAGATCCTTGAGGGCTGAGTCCAAAGCTAGGCCCTCTCCATATCAGCATTTCCTGACTACTGCTTTGTAAACAGGCTGTTGGCAAATAAGCCAATCAACCAATGAACAAGGGAACCTTAGGAGAAAATGTGCATGGTTGTTTGCCCTAAGGCACAATTTTCTCTCTTTCATTCGGCAGTCTGCAGGGCCTAACACAAATTAAGCCAAGTTTTTGTTTTTAGTGCCATTCTCAGCAAACAATAAAGAGGATGAGAAAGGAAGGAAGGAAGGAAGGAAGGAAGGAAGGAAGGAAGGAGAAGGAAGGAAGGAAGGAAGGAAGGAAGGAGAAGGAAGGAAGGAAGGAAAGAAGGAATAAGGAAGGAAGGAAGGAAGGAAGGAAGGAAGGAAGGAAGGAAGGAAGGAAGGAAGGAAGGAAGAAGGAAGAAGGAAGGAAGGAAAGATTTATTTAAAACCTTGGGTTGAAAACCATCAGAGGACACTAAGGTTTGTAGGAGGAGTTTTCTGCGGAAAAGAACATCAAGCAGAAGAGCTCTTCCAAAGCTAGAAATGATCGTGGGACCCAGGCTTAGTCTGCTTCTTGTTCATCATGCTTACCTGCACATCAACCTCATCTAGGTGAGACACCAAACAAAAACCAGCCTTCTCTTGGCATCACTCACTCTCTAAACCCTTTAGAGGCCTGAAGCTAACCTGTTCAAAGATTTGTCTGCCCAGAAGTAGAGTCCAAGAACAACCCTCCAGGGAGTATGGCCTAGTGGAAGTCACATGGCAAAGTCAGGCTCCCCTGACCACTTCCCTGCCCAAAGTCATTATCCATGTAAACCACATTGAAATCTATGTTCTCTCACAGAAAACTGGGCACTAGCCTCTTTCAGTTTATAACAACAGTAGAGAAGTCAGCAAAGGGCAACGTGATGCCAGAGAGCTATGTGGGAGGGAGTTAAAGTCTGCTTTGGTGTAGGATGAGGTCAGCTGTCAGATACGGCCTGGCATTGGGGTTCATTCCATCACTCACCCTAAAATATTTAATAAATGTCTATTAGGTGTTAGGTGCTATGTGAGTCATGAGCTTCCAACCTCTTTGGAGCCAGCTGAAAAAGCCAATTCCATCTTCCCCCAAGCCACCAGCTCAAGTTCTCTTGAAATGTGGAGCTTAGGGTGAGGACCTTACATGAAGGTTCTGCCTCAAGTCCCAGGGCAGAAGGGGCCACATCTCACCAGAGGCTATGGTTGTGCCAAGTTAGCTGTCTATGCCCCATGGGTTGCTAAACAAAGGGGGGAATCTGCCCTCTCATCCCTTGTGAAAAAGACTGAAAGAATATATCACTTATGACTTTCCCCAAAAGCCTCATTGTAGAACATGGAACAGTGCAGTCCTTTGACTCTGCTGACCAGGGGGATCACTAGCACCAAATGTGGGGGGTCCCCATGGTAATGGAAAGTGACTCAGAAAGACAACTGCTGATGAAGAGAGAGTTCATTCTTTTATCACTTATCCACGTCTTGAGATTATTAAGAAGAAACAAACATTTATTGAGAATCTTCCATTCACCAGGTTCTCTGCCCTGGAAAACACATGAACCAATTACCACACACCAAGATCAGCACAGAGGGAAATAAGCACGGCAGGAAAAGGACAAACTCCACCTGGAGAGTCAGAGAAGGCTCAGAGAGGAGGTAACACTGAATCAGTGAAGGATGTAAACATCAGAGACATGCCAACTCACAGACTTTTTCCCAAGCATCCAAGGTAATGCAAGTAGAAGCAGAGATGTGAGTAGTTTTACTTTAAATAGAGGAAAAGTTGAAAATGGACAGGTCAAGACTTTTCAGCTAAATATGGGGATACAATCATTGCAAGAAGACAACCCAAGTTGCTAATCATTTTTTATGGACAGTAACTTCTTTTCTGGGGGGCTTCTCTGTATTCTCAGTTCTCTGTTCTTTCTGGGTAAATATCCACCTGCTATCTTACAGTATTCCTGTTTAATTGGCAACCAGCTGCCTCTAGGAAATAAGATATTATGTTCAAATGTAACTATTTCCCCACCTCCCTCTTAATCACTGAGACAAAGACTGAATAGAGAAAATATATTCTTAAAATAGATAGACTCTTTAGGAAATAAAACCAGCAATGTGATATAAAGTTAGTGCTAAGAATTCTAGCTTTTCTAA
The DNA here is from genome assembly GCA_004024625.1 of Mellivora capensis. Taxonomy (NCBI): domain Eukaryota; kingdom Metazoa; phylum Chordata; class Mammalia; order Carnivora; family Mustelidae; genus Mellivora; species Mellivora capensis. The sequence goes on along the minus strand of PISX010003811.1, from coordinate 89,782 downwards.
GGTATCAGGTCATGGTAGGCAAAGACTATATACAATCATGACTAGGAGCAGACCTAGTCAAATGTTAGTGATCATCTCTCAATCAAATTAAAGAATGAGCTGCTTCTTGAATCGCTTCTCTTGAGAGTATTTTTATTTGAAACTTTTATGGCCCTCAGAACTTTTGAAACTCTTCAACAGCAAATTGCTGTAATCTGGGAGCTGGCTTTCTGGGTTAGCTAGATGCTACCTGTCTGCTGGGGATAGAGTTGGTGGGATATGCCAGAACACAGGTGTGCTTTGGAAGAGGGTCATGCACATGTGATTGGACACATCATGAGGAAGACCATCCCGACTGGTAAAGGAAGACAAACAAAAACATCAAGGCCTCACTGATTAAAGGGCAGCCCAAAGAGTTAGGAAAATCCCTAAAGAATAAATAATGGAATCCCATGGGCCTTGGGTCCATGGAGGGGAAGAGGTGTGCCTGTGGGGGGAGGGAAGGGAGTGGAGTAGGGCTGTGTCTGGCCTGCTACATGAACCCTCCTTCCCAAGAGGTCTTATCACTCACATTCACATTAACAGATAAAACAAATAGGTAATTATTCTAACCAGAAAACAACAAGATCGTGATACAGATATAAAAGCACTGTCTTATAGATGTAGATTAGCCCCCAAAGAAGTTCAGTGGCCTTCTTATAGTCCCAAAGAACTTAGTAATACAAGAAATTGCATAGCAAAACTTTCCGGACTATGGATGGAAATTTTCCTATAGGCAGCTCCTCTTATCCTGGGCATTTTGCTGCACTTGAATGAGGGCAACAAGAAACGCTTCATAAGAGTGTGTGTGTTCCCTCCAGGTCATCATAAAAACTATAATAAATCAAAACATTTTGGAATTCAAGAAAATCTAATAAAGTTCAACTCCTCCTTTTTATAGATGAGGAAGACGTGACCTCAGGGAATACAGTGACCTCCTTAAAATAATACAACTACCAAAGTATGTGAAAAAGCCACAACATACACTTGAGTTATGTGGTCCCAACTTCAGACAATCTCCACCTCAAAAAAAAAAAAAAAAAAAGAGAATTAGCAACAATAAGAGGAACAAAATCTCTACTTTTTCAAAGGTAGGGAGCATTCTTACAAACACCTCCAATTTCACATATTGGCCTTGGACTTATCATGTGGACTAATCCATATTTCCGAACTATTGCTCTCTTTGGTGAGGACCCTTTGCCTGCTCCCTGCTATATAAAGTTAATCTTCTTTCAATGACTATAATAGGGATCCAATGGCTCTAGCTTTCCAGGAATCATTCCATCTTCAATTCATCCTTATCCATCTTGGTTTTGTAAATTCACTAGATAAACTAAAAAAATCTTTCCTCTCCTAAGAAACTCTCTCTGAGGTTGTAGCTTGGTGAATTTAAAGCTCTATGAGGAGAGAGCAGAAATAAAAGCCAGTTGGAAAACAACCAAGCCTCTAGCAGAATTCTGTGAGCCTGTGTGCATATGCTCCCCTCCACTACAGCAGCTCAATATTTGCTCTTGGTTTTAACCTGTTTTCATTTCCTGGCACCTGCTTCTGGGCCCCTGCATCCATGAGAGCCTGTCCTGGTTGGACACATCAGAGGTTGTCACCCATCTGTGTAAGGTTCAAGCCCATAGTTTCAGCCTGGGGACACTGCTCAGATGTCAGCAAGAGGGGTCAATGTCTCATGGTGGCATTCTGATTCTTCCTTGAAGAATGCGTTAGTCTTTTTTCAGGATAAAGAAACTGAGGGTCAGAGTAGTAAAGCTGGGACTTGAACCCATGGGAGTCTGCATGCTTAACCACTCACTATACTGCTCCTTAGGAGTTAAGACAGGGAGGAAGCACTTGCCCAAAACAATATTGATGGAAGGGTGTCTGGAGAATATGCAGTCTGTCAATTCCCCCAGACATTTCAAATTTCAGCCTTGGATCAAGCAAGAAATCTAGCAAGCTGTACAGCCATCAGCTTGACATCGAAGGACATTATAATCTAACATTGAAGGACAAAACAAATCTAATACAAAGATGTTGCTGAAGGCATCATCCACTACCTTGACATAGTATCCTCCCCACCAAGACCCATGGGGAAATATTTCCTCTTACTCTCAGTATCAGGAAAAGCTCTATTCTCCTAAATAGTCACTTTGTTTGTAAATGTGAGCAGAGTAAATTCTGTTCCTGTTTGGTTTCCATCTTTGTTATGGCTTCTAGGAATTGTTAAGCCAAATTTATATACCACATCTAGAAACTCTCCAGGACTGTATACCTGTAATATGTCTTTTGGTATACTATACTCACTCCTTGTTTTATTAGTTTCCTACCTATATTTTCCGTTGGTCCTAATTCCACAGCCATTAATTTTTTGCTTTCCTTTATTTATTATACTATCTCTAATCTTTTATGAAATAAGGTGCTAAATGAATGAATGAATGAATGAATGAAAGGTAACAGTCAAACAACTGTCTTTTTTTTAATGAGTTGGAAAGGATGCATGGCACCTGTTCAAGTCCCTGAATTCCAAGTCAAAGGAAAGCCCAGATCCTGATCAACAAGACAGTGCTTGTGGGAGCCCTACAATCAACAGAGAGTGTAGCAATACAGAGACTAGCAAAGCCATGTAATGAGAGGGAAGGGTGAAAGATGACCTCATGGTAGCAAAGAAAGGAACATTAATACCACCCCAAAAAGCATCTGAACCACCCTGAAGACCCTGCCAATGAGCAACAGAGAACTTTAGAGAACTGAGTTTCCACTCATGGTACTCTACAGGCTTGAACCTGAGACTTCCATTAGCATAACCCACCCACTCTTGAGTCTAACATTCCAGACTGCAGTGTCCTGAAGACATAATTATACTCATGTAACATTAAGCCATGGTTTTGCATTGGTTTGCCAAACTGGTTTGCAGTTTGTAGCTCCAGATCATAATTATGTTTTTAAGTACTACATTTATCTTGTATCTACAAATCATGAATGATTATAATTTTAGGGCCCCCTAAATGTTCTCAGAACTATGTCTATTCAAATCATCCATATCTCTAGTTGTTGATTCAGTATTACAGCCCTAGCAAACCCAGGTTGATTGGTCTGTTCCAAATGGTCAACAGAGGAGAGGGAGTACAAGAGGAAGGTAAATTTGGCCGAAGAGGAATCATATGAGTGGAGCTCTGGTGGCTCAGACTATGAAAGCAAATACACTCTAAATTCCGTGTTCAAGGTTCGCCTGTTGGATCCTCTTGCGCAGACTGATTAAGCACACTACCTCATGCCCAGACAGTGATCTGTAGCTTAATAGTACATGAACTTTTTAATACTTTTCCTAAATGATTATGTTTGCCATAAGAAAATGTCCTGTCCAAGATTGGAAATATCTGGAGGAGACCTGAGTCAATCAACCAACTACCAAGTATTTATTGGTCATCACTGTGACAGCCTTATTGGTGAAACCATGAAAGAAACCAAGATCCGATTGCTGCCCTCAAAGGACTTACACTTTTTTTTTTTTAAAGATTTTATTTATTTGACAGAGAGAGATCACAAGTAGGCAGAAAGGCAGGCAGAGAGAGAGGAGGAAGCAGGCTCCCTGCTGAGCAGAGAGCCCGATGCGGGGCTCGATCCCAGGACCCTGAGATCATGACCTGAGCTGAAGGCAGAAGCTTAACCCACTGAACCACCCAGGTGCCCTGGGCTTACACTTTAGTTGAAAAGCCATTATTAAAAATCAAAGAGTCCTTATAACCAAAGCATTTGGCATTAGTGACAAAAGTTTAAAAAGAGAGAGAGAGAAAGAACACTAGGAGCAGGTTTGTTAAAGCAGAGGCAGAATTTGAGCTGGCCTCAGAGAGGAGCTATAATTTAATGAAGAGCAAAAAATGAGAGAGTTTGTTCCAGGTGGAGGCAAAGAGGAGAAAACTCTAGATACGACTAGCAGTAGTAGTTTTGAGCTGATATTGGACTTCCCCGTCATTCTGGCTCAAGAGACCCTGTCAGATACTCCAGGCAAGGAACAGCAATTCTTTCCAGACCACACACTTCACAGTTTTGAAGAAAGGGCTCTAGATTTTACTGTCCTTGTTTACTACCTGGATTTCATTCGATTCTTTTCCCTTCCATGTGGGCCTTACTACCCCACTTATATTTTCAGCTATATTTCTGAAAGCATATTTGTCAGAGTTTGTAAAGAATTTTAAAATACAGTTACTCACAAATTCTTTAACAGAAAGTATTGCCCTTCTGGATAGCTCTTTTGCAAGGAGAGCTTGCACTGGGATGAGGGTACATCTTCTAATTCTAAAACTAATATGGCTCCATTTTCTCCCATCTGCTTCTAGCCACCTGGGAGCTCTTCATTTCTCTTGGAGATGATGATGGAATCATCTAAGGAAAGGGGGCATACACTTATCCTTGGGGACGGGGCAAGGAGATCATTGATTCATAGCCTGTAGACATCCAGTCTCCGAGCAGCCAGTGATGTTCCTGTAAGGACGAGAGCCTACATTCTCCTGTCAAGCTAAGGGCTTTAGAAACACCAGGGAGAGGGGAACAGCACATTGCATTTCTTCATAATAAATCTCCCATCTTATTGTCTGAGACATTTTGCTCTCCTGAGGACACAGGGTATGTTTCTCAGCATTTTCCATTTGGGCTCTTCCTTGCCTCCCTCCCATTTCTATTAAAACAGTTTACTGGGATCCCAAAGAGGCAACCTGCCACATCAGGTTTGTTATTTTCTGTTTTCCCTCTCCCCTCTCCTTTCCATCTCATTTAGGTACTTTTTCTTCCCCCACCCCCCCCTTTCCCTACCTCCCCATCCTGGTCTTCCCCAGTCATCCATCATGACCCAAGGGACCGCTTTCTATAGGTCTTCAGAGAGAAACGATTCCTGGGTTGGATCGTGAAGCAAAACATTATGAGCCTCTAACTCAATCTCAATTACTATTTGGCACTACGTTTTATGAGTGAGAAATGCAATAAAATAGCAATTTCTAAATTTAACTAGCATTATATAATGCAATTATTTATTCCAGAAGCCCTGTTGTTTATATATTGCCTGTGTTATTGATTAGTATGAAAATGGCAGTGTACAGGAAGCCATATAAATCGATCATTATTTAAAACGGTTAATCAAATATCTAATTTGTTTCTATGAATCTCCCTCCAGTAATCACGCTCCTCTCACACAAGGTACCAGGACTGTAATCCAAATCCACACACCAATACTAGACCAGAAGGGAGTCCAGCAAGAGACGCAAAGAGATGACTCTCTCATTCTATTGTCTGAAATGCTGGGAAGGCATTAAAGTAGAAGAAACCACGTTTTTCTTCCACACACCCCTCCTCACTTTGCTCCCACCCCTCATCACCATACGCTGAAGCCACGTAAGGATTACAATGATCTGTCATCATTATCACCCACATGATGACCGGGCCGCTACCCACGGCAAACGAAGCTTGGATGCTTCAGGAAGTGAAAGATGTTCTTCTGAGGGATTCTTGTTTGTTTGTTTTGGGCTTTATGGGCTCCTTCAGGCAGAACGGGGGCGGGGGGAGAATAAGAAATGGAAATTCAGTCAGGAAAACAATTAACTAGCACAGCTTCACTGCACAGGAACATCAAATCATATAGCAATTAGAGCCCCACAAAAGCCCCAGTTTGGTTTCACGAGCATTTAAGGATGAAAACAGATATGTAGACGGCACTGATGCTGGACTGCAAATGAAAAAATCCAAGAGGCAAACATTATAAAATTTCATTCTCTACCTAATCACATCTCTAGAATGGTGATTTGAGCTCAGAGTATTTTTAGTTTGTACACAAGAAAATTCACCTTCTCTCTACTCAGGCCTTGGTAGATTGCCAGAGAATTGTCTGCCACTCTTTTTCTTTTCCACGTTGCATTAAAAAAGTGAATGTTTGCTTAAGAATATATTGTACTTGTTCACGAATAAAGGGGTTAGTTAACCCACTGCCCTCATAGATTACCAAAGCTTTAGTGGTTAAATCCAGGAAAGTAATAATGACAGCTTCCCCCAAAGCAAAGCAACAGTGTTGTTTTGTTTTGTTTTTAAATTTATTTATTTGTCAGAGAGAGAGCAAGCACAGGCAGACAGAGTGGCAGGCAGAGGCAGAGGGAGAAGCAGGCTCCCCGCCGAGCAAGGAGCCCGATGTGGGACTCGATCCCAGGACGCTGGGATCATGACCTGAGCCAAAGGCAGCCGCTCAACCAACTGAGCCACCCAGGCATCCCAGCAACAGTGCTTTTAAAAGGCTGACGGACCTACTAATCTTCATGTTGTTAAGTTTTACCATGTAAAAAAGGAATTTACCTTTCTTTTTCTTGTGAAAATGTCAATACAGGTGACATACCCTGCAAAATATTCATGTTTCCTTGCCATTTTTTTCCCTGAGTGTTTTTCTCTTGGAAATTTTTTGGTAGAATGGGAGTTCATTTGCAATACAGCGAGAATTTCTCAATACAAAACAATCCACGAAGGTTCATTTTCCCCTGTCTACTTCTGAAGGTGTTTTTGTCATTTAACTTTAGGTTAAAGAAGGAAATAAAGTGACTAAGACATCTGTCTCCTTTATTTGTTGAAATGAGCTATCTTGGAATAATTTGTGATTTACCAGAAAGTTGCAAAGGTAATACAGAATTCCTGCATACCCCTTAGCGAGTTCCCCATTTTTTTCTGTGCATTTTATGTTATTATTGTGCATTTGTCAAAACTAAGAAGCTGATATTAATAGATTTCTAGTAACTGAACTCCAGACTTTGTTTGGATTCCACTGGCTTCTGTATTACTGTCCTTTTGCTATTCCAGGATCCAACCTACATGCTACCTTGCCCCGAGTTTCATGTTCCCTCAATCTCCCTGATCTGTGACAGTTTCTCAGTCTTTTCCTTGTTTTTCACAACTGGTCCAATACCTTGTAGCGTTTCCTTCAATCTGAGCTTCTCTATTGTTTTTTTCTCATGATGAGACCAGTGTTAACAAGTTTTTAGAAAGAATAACCCAGAGACAAATTGCCCTTCTTGTCACTCCATATCAGGGTACCGATACCCATATGATGTCACTACTGACATTAGCCTTGATCCTCTATGAAGCTAGTGTTGGCCAAGTTTCTCCACTCTAGGTTTACTACTTCACTCTTTCTTTCACTTATTTTTTGGAGAAAAGTCACTGAGTCCAAACCACACTCAAGAAGGGTGGTGTGTGAGAACATTTTGGAGAGAGACGGTCTACATATATTATTTGGAGGAAGGTATCTAAGAATTATACCATAAGGAAAACTTGTCCCTTCTTCCCAATTTAACTATTCAAAAGTTGCTTCTCTTAGTTTTAAAATAAGAAAGATCACTGAAGTGATGAACATCTTAAGTATACGAAACACTAAGAAAACACATCAGGAGTTTTAATCTTCAAAGAAATATTCTGGGGGCACCTGGGTGGCTCAATGGGTTAAAGCCTTTGCCTTCAGCTCAGGTCATGATCGCAGGGTCCTGGGATTGAGCCCCGCATCTGGCTCTCTGCTCAGCGGGGAGCCTGCTTCCTCCTCTCTCTCTGCCTGCTTCTCTGCCTATTTGTGATCTCCATCTGTCAAATAAATAAATAAAATCTTCTAAAAAAAATATTCTGTTTTCCAAGACCTTTTCAATAAAACAGATTAAATATTCACATAATGTGCCCAAGGGAAAGTGCACACATAAAGTCATACACCCACTCTCTGATCCTCATCAAAGATCTTTGTGTATTATATAAATTAGGTGTATGTATTCCAAGCAGTTCATAAAAACAAGTAGCCAGGGAGGCACCTGGGTGGCTTGGTGGGTTAAGCAGTTGCCTTCGGCTCAGCTCATGATCCCAAGGTCCTGGAATCAAGTCCTGCATCTCTCTCTCCCTCTGCCTGTCACTCCCCCTGCTTATGCTTTCTTTCTCTCCCTCTCTCTCTGACAAATAAATTAAAAAGATCTTTATAAAAGAAAAAAAAGAAGTAGCCATTTGAAACTTAGACTGAAACATTTTGGTTCAGCAAATATCCTAGTCACTTCTCAACCTTACTCAACCACATGATTATCTCTGCAGAAAACAAAGAAGCAGTGTCCACAGCCTTCTCTGAAGACCCCATTTGACATCCTATGGCACTCCAAGGACAGCATGTCTTGGACATTCAACACAACCACTCCATCATAACTACTCTCTATCTTTCACCATTCATTAAGTCATTACCCATGCCATCGACAGGTATTTATTTAACACTTACTATATGCCAAATGCTGTGCTGGGTCTCGGGGCAGCTACTGGAAAGAAAGGTTACAAGAACAAGTAAGGGGCTTAGAGAATAACAGGTTCAATGTGAGACACATTAATGGGGTACAAAGTGGGCTCAGAGGAGGAAGTAGTCCATCCACCTGAGGAAGGACAGCTTGAATGGCTACCTGAAGATGTTACTGAAATTGAGTCTCGAAAACTTTTTCCCAGGCACCCCGCTGAGATGGAGAAAGGTAGGAGGTGTGAGCAAAGGATGACCTAGTCCAAAGGACAACCTTGAGCACAGGCACTGAGAACTTGCAAGAGTTGATGACATGAGATCACATACCTTCTGTGAGCTGCTGATCTCAGATCGACTATTTCTAGTAAGATCCTTGGAAGGGTCATGGTCCCTAACAGAGGCTATGGCTTTCTTGCTCCTCTCAGTGGTTTACAGGGTGGAACAAGACAGAATAATTTACCAAATGATGCATGGAAAGTACTTTGATGTTTACTCTATGAACACACCAAAAGATTATACCTCATATCTCACCTCAAGGTAGAAAAGAAGGAAACAGAATATAGCACACATTTAAACAACAATTAATCAGGCTTCTATCATCTCCAAGCACTATGCTAAGGATTATTATTATCATCACCATTCTATGATAATGAAACTCAGTCTAAAGTGTAACATGGTAGGTTATACACCTAGTTAGTGAGAAAAAATACTTTAAATCCAGTTCTGATTTTAATTGAGATTGATTTCCCTCACTGATTTTTTTGCTTTTTGTTTTTTGTAGGTAGCAGATTTAATAAGCCAGGAAATTTACACATGAAGCTTGTCTTGGATGACTGTAAGAGGAATAGATCTCCTCATCCACTTGCCAGAATCTTGAGCTTAATAGCAGACTTAACAAGGTTCAGTCATGTATATAATCCAGATCGTCTCAATAACATATTACTCTCTCAAGGCTACGTCCCTAAGGTGGCTCCTGCTGTGGAAACGGTGGGCAGAACATACACTCCAAGGACGGGGCAGGATGAAGAGCCTGGGTCCAGCTCTTGGGTCAACCGGAGGTCACATCCTCCCCTCGACCTCCTCCAACACCACACCTCATGACTGACTTTTATAATCTCACACGCCCCCCTCTTCTGCAATGTGTCCTAGGCAGTCAGCAAAGGGTCACTCTAGCATTGAGAGGTGTCTTTGCTGGCTACGAGGCTACCCTGGAGGCTAGCACAGCAACAACATAGGCCCGTACAAGAGAAAACACAGATGAAGATCGCAGTTCCCAAAGTGATTTTTTTTTTTCTCCACCAAAAGCCCATGATCCAAACCACTGTTTATTAAGTCTCCTAGGCTGGTAGGGATGAGGGGGTGGGGGTCGGATCACTCAGGATGTTCACTTGTGTTGAGATTTAATAAAATGATACATAAGCAGACTCTTAAGGTATGAACACATGGCATTCTGCTCAGATCATGGCCCCGAGGACTATTTGTGAGGCAGTAATAACGTCCAAGGCCATTCTATTTTGGAGGACACCTTTTCTCATTAGAGACATGAGACTGTTCAGTAAAGACAGGCTTTGTCCATCATTTAAGGCTTGCTGGGCGAATTTAGTCAGGCTTCTATGTGTGCTGTAATGTCCTCCAGGCGGATGGAGGGAACAAAGACAGAGGCCGAATGATTGTAACAGTGAAAACAGAATGTCCCCACCTGGCCTTGAGGAGAAGGAAGTTGTCAGATTCTTCCCTTGTGCCCAGGGAAAACCCAGGGTTCAGTGGCCCAACCACCCAGGTGGAAGCCACGGCCAAAGATCTATACCACGCAACTACTGGGTTCCCTTCAAGGCTGCCCAGTACACACCTGGGCAGCCCAACCAGTTAGTGCCAACCAGTCACTCTCCATGAGTATGATAGAATGACCACACAGTTCTGGTAATCTCTCTCCCATTTTCCTGGTACAGCTGGGGCGGTTCTGTTTAGAGTAATTTTCCTGCTCTCAGCATAGGAACGCATGAGTCCTCGACTGTCCCTAACCTGGGGTCAGCCCATGAACCCCTCCTAAGTCTGGTGTTGCCACCCATGGCTCTGACAGTGGTGTTTTCAGAACACGTCTCATCAGCAGTTTGATGGGCTGTCTGTGCAGCTGGATTGGCGGAGAAAGGGGGCCAGTGGCTGGTGTTATTGTTAGCGTGTGCCACAGGTTAGGTCCTTGGATCGGTATTGGTAGTAGCAGATGAATTAAGAGTACTGGCCTCAGCTTGTTTCTTCTTAATGTACTGCCGTTCTGCGGTTGATACCCACCATGGCGACCCTAGCACACTAGAGAGGGGCAGCTGCCCACACTCTCCAGCTGGGTCTCCACACGGAGAGATAGATGATATTCACAAAGCTGTTGCAGTACCTGAGCCAAACTGGGTCTATCCGTCATGTTTATTTCCTACAAGGCGAGAGGATAACAGCTGCTGCCACCCAACACACAGGAGGTGATGGGTGATGGCATTTAGGGTGGAAAAAATCAATGTGAAGTCAACAGGACTTTAGCCAGCTGAGACAGAAATTGAGCAGAGTCACTACACTTTGGCTCAAATCTGAGTGAAACACCAAGGATCTAAAGGGTGGAGGAACGGAGATGTAGAACGTGACTCAGAAGGACACAGTCAATGGAAATAAGAGACAATGACCATGTCAAAATAAGCTGAGTGTCACACACTTCAAGAATCTAGATTCACTGAGCTCTCTGCTCGGGAGGGAGTCTGCTTCTTCCTCTGCCCCTCCCCCACTCGTGGTTTTTTTTTCTCTCTCCCTCTCTCTCTCTCAAGTAAATAAAATCTTTAAAAATAAATAAATACATAAATAAATAATAATTTATTTTTTAAAAAAAGAATCTAGATTAAAAATTCTGTCTGATAATAAGCCACAGTAAGTAGGAGCTAGGCTCAGCCCCCACAAAATAAGGCTGGTAGAAACAAAAGAAGACGTTCTCCCCACTCCCACATACATCAGGGGCTAACCAGGGGCTCCCTTTTCCCTGAGTAATGGTGTCTTCTTTAGAAATAGAGAAATTCAACAGCAACACGAGCTCCTCTGAAACAAAAAGTTAAAAGTAAAAAAAAAATAATAATAAGCCAAAGAAAAACTACAAGAAACCATGCGTGACTATATCACTTTTAAGGCAAAAAGGGATCTTTTTTTGGGGGGGGCGGCCAGGGGAGCAGAATCCTAGAGAGTAAAGGTTCACACCTTTGCTTGTGGGTTACCCTACAGAACACCACCATCCCTGGGAGACGTGAGTAGTGATCTGACCTTCAAACACACCCTCCCACTCAACCCCAGTGTGTAATTTCCAGAAGATCCCTACATTATGGTCACTAATGGATTAGAAAAAACAGGTATCTGGAAACACTCTAGCTAGGAGGCACACACCCGGCTGGAAGTGGTCCCCACCAGCAGCTGAGTCTAAGAAGCCTTGATGGGGGATGGCAGCCTTGGACGTCAGAGAACCATAGTCAGCAGGTCACAGGGGCTTTACCTGGACAGAGTGAAAGCTGACAGCAGCAACCTTCACCTTCACCATGTCACTGAGGACCAGTGTCCTCTCACTACAGAAATGCTCCTTCACCACAAAAGAGGTGGTGAGCTGTACAGGAAATCATACTGTTTCTGAACGACATGGAAAAAATTCCCTTTTCTCTGTCCCTGTTACCTTTCTCCCAACCCCCCAACCCTAGGAAAACATTTTGTAAGATATCTCTCCTTCAGTCCGCTGCTTATCGGTGAGTATTAGTTATCTAATGCTGAGTAACGAATTACCTTGAAACCTAGCAGCTTGAAACAACAAATGTTATCTCTCCATTGGTGTGGGTCAGGAATCTGCGTGCAGCCCAGCTCTGGTTCAAAGTCTCTCCTGAGGCTGGGGTCAAGCCATCAGCGAGGGCTTCAGGCCCAGCTATGAGGATGCCTTTGCAACTGGTGCCTCTCCACAGGGCGCCTCACAGCATGGCATCTGGTTTCCTCCCAGGGCAAGGTAATGTGAAAGAAAGGGACACCCAAAACAGGAGCCAGAGTCTTCCTAACCTTTTCAAGTGAAGGAGGCAATTACAAAAACACCCCTTCTTTTCCTGCCTTCATTTTGTCACCAGTTGAGAGAGAGACCCAGGAGTCAGGGAGATGAGGAACATTTTCACAGATTAAGCGGAGAGCTTAATATATAGTAATAACAAGATACATGTGGAAATATTCAATTCTCAATATTGGTTATAGTTATGGTCTATAAAATCATCATGAACCCTCAATTAGCAAAGATTGAGACATTATTCCTGGGGGAAATCCAGCACTGGGTTCTTGCAAGCCTCGGATCCCAACATTTTTGTCAACCAATCAATACATAACCTTATCTGATGTGCGTTTCTGTTTCAAGATACTTTATTTAATATACACTGTTGATTCGCTAACATTGAAATCCCAGCCAACAGCTGCTCTAACTCATGCCTGAGTGAAGCTCACACGTTTTCTCCGTGAGGCACCTCACAGCCTTCTTGCGGTAGGATCTAGACAGCACTCCAGCACCAGCCTGAGGGCCATTTTAAGCAGTGAAATCTCCAATCAAAAAGCACAAAAATGTGAAAAATGTGGCCACACATAGGCTGTGAAAGGACACTTGTTTACAGTAGGAGAGGTGAGCCGAGAAGGTGAAGGGTTGCACTGTTGGACCTCCGCCAGAACCGTTCGCGTCATGCGATTCAAATTTGTCACTGCTCTGCACATGTCCACAAACGACCAAAAAACACCACAAATATTGATTCAGGGTTACAAGTAATTTTTAGTGAGTAGGCAAATTTGCAAGCACAGAATGGGCAAATAATGAAGACTGATGACATACACACACACACTCTTCAAGGGCAAATGACAAAACGAGAATTCCTTCACAGAGGTCAGGTAAGAGATTCATTAATTACTACATTAAAATATGTTGTAAATTAAAACAAAAATATCCCAACAGAAAAAAACAAACAAACAGACAAAATCAAAGGACTTATTCAGGTAATCCATGCTTGAAGAAATGTACATAATTTCTAGAGAAAGAAAGCCCTCTGCAATGTTTCAATGATACACCACCACTTTCATCATACACACTCCCACACTGTGGGTAGGAGAAATAGTGCATAAGCCATTCTGGAAAACAATGCAGCAAGGCTTTAGAAAGCTCATCTCTTTTAAAGTAGTATTTCCAGTTTCAGTAAAATACATAAATAAATTAGTCCAAAGATATATGACCATCGACATTCTTTTGCACACTGTTTATAACGGTGAAGTTTCTAAAAACAAAACACTAACTAAATTATATATCTGTGGAATACCGCAAATGTTAAAAATGGTATTAAAATATGTCTTGACATGATACAGGTATACTTTTCCTCTGTAATTTTATTTTAATTCATTAGAAAACATTGTTACAGAGAATTGCTCCCAATATATTTATAAGTGAAAAAAAATTATAAAACAATATTCACAGCATGATCTCATTTTCAGGTGCCCACAGGTATGTTCACCAAAATGTTAAAAAGAGTAGTTATATCTTTGGGGTGGGAATATCAGTGTTTCTTAAAATTTCTTGTCTTTCTTTTCAGATTAGGTCTATGATTACTATTGCTCTTGAAGCAAAAACAGTGTTTTAGGTTATGATCTTAGATTCTTGTAAAAATTGATCCTGTCTCGTTGCTTCCAAGATACTAAAGCATTTTTCTCCATTTTGGAAAAATCAGTTGCACTCATAGATTAATAGATTTGATCAGGAAAATGACCGTTGGTGGCTGGCTCATGAGATACTGTGGTTTTTCCTTCTATGTCCTTTCCTGCCTTCACATCTATGCCTGTTCTCTGGATTTGAGCTGTGAAACTCAGGCAGAAGGCTGAACTTCACACAGGCAGAACAACACGTGGATGTGATTACATTCTAAGTGGGCTTTTCCTGCTCTCTGTGCAGAGCTAGATGAATACAATGTAGCAGTTCTGTGGGCCTTTTGTCATTTCGCACAGTGTGAGGCTGGCAGCTCTTCAGGACTAGGCTCTCCCTGTAGCTACTGGGGAAGGTGTGGTAAGAGATGATGTCGTCTTCCCCTCTCCCCATATGGAACTCTTCTGCAGAATGTATGCCCTGCCATGTCCCAAACTATTAATAGAGCCATGCTGCTCTCTCCCCCATGCTGTTAGAATCTCTTTCAAAGATGCTATCTAGATTCTAGATTTTCATGCAGATACTCTGATTCCCACAGCTTCTCCTCTCCTTCAGCTTTGCTGAGCATGATCTGTACCTTATTCTCAAATCTGGAGGAGTCTGTTTTTTTATGACAATATATCCTTTAGGGATAGGTCTCCAGCCCATCTACATGATGATGGGTGGCTCTTTATCAACAAAAACTTAGGTTTTGTTGAGCAGGTCTGGTGAGCACCAGGTCCTGTGAGTCATGCATTATGGTGAGATACATTATCCTGGCCCTGAAGGAACTTTCTATCTAAAGAGGAGCTCACCAGTTCCCTCAGTTAATGTCCTCCATCTGAAGGAATTCTTCCACACAGGAATTCCCTGTTCATCTTCCAGGTCGCCTACCTCTTTCTACTGAGAGACTGAGAACTTACCCCAGATCTTTCAGGAAAAGCTGATCTGAATAAACACACTCATCTGGGCCTGTCACATCCACCAGACACTGGGCGTTTTCCTGGACTCTCTTGAGCCTAGAGTTTCAAATTCTAGAGACATCTCAGACCCTGGGTATGCTCTCCTCTTTCGCACACTAAAAGCCTGGTGGAAGCTAAGTGTATTGATTATGACACTGGAAGGACATTGAGAAATTTTCTCTCCAACTAAATGCTAAAAAGGTGGCACGTACCCAGAGCTGGAAAAGTCAGTGTTTGTACAATACTCTATTTTATGTTGTTTAAAAAAAAGGGAGAGAGAGAAGCAAATCAATAATGACATTTTAAGATGTAGGTCATTCTTTTTTATGAGACTCCGCCTAACTTTGTGGAATAAGCATGGCTTCAGAGTCGAGCAGGCGAGTTTCATTTCCTGTTTCACTACTCACTAATTTAGGGCTGTTGGGCCTGCTACTTAATATCTCTTCACATCACAGTCTTATAAATGAAGGAGCCCGTGAAATAATGCCAACCTGGTAGGGTTGCCGCGAGACTAAATTAGATAACACATGTAAAGTGTGCAGCAGCAAATGTTCGGTTAGTCATTCCTCTTAGAGTTGTGAGTGACCTTGAAGGAAAATAACTTTCTGCTTCACTGGTATACAGTAACTCATATACTGAGCAAGCTTACTGAACTGGTACTAAAAGCCAAATTCTCATAACCACTAGCGAGTGAGTGAGTGTGTGGGGTCGGGAGTAGCGGTGGGGGCCAGCGGAGGGAAGGAGGAACTAGTCCCTAGAGCGTGGAATTCAGGCTTACCATCGAACAGGAAAGGAGAAGCAGATTAGCAAACAAACAGGGGCAGGGGGATAACTTCTGGAGTAGATGTACTACACACAGAAGTTTCCAGCAGGGCTCATTAATGTCGGATTGCTGCATTCAGGGAAGGCTTCATAGAGGAGATGAGCTGCTTCTTTTTCTTTTAAAGATTTTGTTTATTTATTTGAGAGAGAGCATGAAGGGGAGGAATGGGGAAGGGGCAGAGGGAAAGGAAGAAGCAGGCTCTCTGCTGAGCTGGAGCTGGAGACAGGGCTGGATCCCATACTGCAGAGATCATGACCTGAGCCAAAGGCAGACACTGAACCAGCTGAGCCACCCAGGTGCCCTAGAGAGTTGCTTCTTAAAGCTTGGATACAAGTGCCCCAACAGAGGTGGAAAGAGAAAGACCCTCAGAATTATTTGATCATGAACAACTCATGGAAGCCCCTCCTCTTAACACCATGCCATCCACATGGTAGATCCTCGGTGATTGTTTAGTCTAGACAAGGTAAAGATATATAAAGGTAGATATGTACTAGATACTGATTTCACACATCTTAACAACTGCTATGCAAAAAATAAAGACCTTTTTGTCCCACTAAAGTTCATCTTCATTTGTCAAGCTCCACACTTTTTGATATAGGAAATGTGATCTAGTCATTTTTGGCTCATCATTTCCAGTTAATTTAGTCAATACTTTCATATTTGGGATCCCTGAGTGGCTCAGTCTGTTAAGCATCTGCTTTCGGCTCAGGTCATGATCCCAAGATCCTGGGATCGAGCCCCACATTGGGCTCCCTGCTCAGTGGGGCGCCTGCTTCTCCCTCTGCCTCTGCTGCTCCACCTCTCACTCTCACTGACTCTCTCTCTCTCTCTCAAATAAAATCTTTAAAAAGAAATACTTTCTTAGTCATTTCAGGAAATTAATTTGCATGTTCAGGATCCTGCCACTCTCTTACCGTTTTTCAGGGATTATCTTCTGGATCTGTCAAATGGAGCTATTTACCTACATTGGCATAAATTTTAGAGATAATATTTATATTTCCCATAATCCTAAGCCACAGAGTATGTGCCCCATACATGAGAGCAACAGCAATTACCTCCTTCACCCTATCTAGATCAAGGACGCCCTTGGAACATGCTAGCCCAATGAAAAAGAATGTCACCTTTTTCAACAAGGAAAATAAATGTAACAGATCATAGAATGGCACAGAAAAAGTACAGGTTTCCTCTCACTCTGATAACTGGATGCCCAAACCCTACAATTCCCTGCCTGCAGTTACACCATGCGTCCTCGGCCAAGCAAAACCCCACTTACTGTACTGCTTGGAAGAGAGCTCAAGTCACAGCTGACTTAGGTAAGACTCTTTTTTTAAAGTATAGCAGTGAAACACCAATCTGCTCAGCAATTCTCTGGATAATTATGACTGTGTATCAATAAAATTTCAACCACAGGAATTTTATCTAATCAATTGTACTTGATCCACTTAATAGTTGTAAGGAATGCCTCATGGTCAGGAAGGCTTTTGTGATTCCCTAATGAGTTACTTAAACCTTCTGGACCTGGGAAGCTCAGTGTTAGCAGAAATAAATCAGTACAAGGTCATTGACTCAGATTTTGGCCAAAGTTCCAAGATGGTGATATCCCATCAACCTTAAAATTTGGCAGGACAGTTCCACTCGTAGATAACCTTAGACTGCATTAACAAACAATTCAGCCAACTATTTGTTTACGTAATAAGGGGAGGTTAAAGGGAGTGAGATTCATATAACTACTTTGTGAGCTTCACAGTCTTCAAGCAACCCTGTAACCCTATAAGACACCCTGTGTGTGACTCGGGGAAATAAGATCTAGAAAGAGTCAATTAGATAAAAAGGTGATTAATGACAAGATTGGAAAACAGAAGATGAGCCACAGCTGACAAGCCCAGAATACCCTGCAACATTCATGTTGTATTCAGTCATAACATGGTAAAGAGATGACTGTGAGGACTTACCAAAATAATGTTAGAACTTCAGGATTTCTCCAGGTTTCAGAAAACGAGGGACCAACAGGCCCCAGGCATGAGAAGTCTCAGGTTACATGAGTCTTTTGAGGTTTCACTGAGGTTATGTTGAAGCCTAATTAAGTTGTAGGATGAGATCTTCCTTTATTTACATGATCCACCCTGCCTGCCTCTTCCCTGCCCGCATTATTTTTTCCTAAGACTTGGGAACCAAATAGGGGGGAAAATGGGACCAATGCCTAACTCAGGAGCTGTGCCTGTTGAGTCCCCAGTCCTTCCAGCCACTTCAACCCAACACCCTAACAATAGGATCATTTGATACTTGACACAGTGCTTTTAACCGTTCTCTCTTTCTCATCAGTTCAAGGGAAAACAAACACTAAGTGTTCCAAAAACCAAACTTTCTCAAGTTTTCTAGTAACCTGAACCCTTAGAAAAACATGCAGTATCTTTTATGACTCCCCATGCTTCTTTAAAAAGATGTAGAACAAGAATCAACGAGTTCTATTTTTTCCTCTTTCTCCTAGACTGTAGAAGAGAAAAAATTTTAAAAGAGAAATAAAGATAAGAAGCAAGTCCAAGCCAGGACTCACTTACAT
Organism: Mellivora capensis; assembly: GCA_004024625.1. Taxonomy (NCBI): domain Eukaryota; kingdom Metazoa; phylum Chordata; class Mammalia; order Carnivora; family Mustelidae; genus Mellivora; species Mellivora capensis. Next base: position 71,449 of record PISX010003811.1, on the reverse strand, counting down.
ACAACCCTCCTTACAATAGAGGGTAAGAGTACCTACCTTAATTTGTTCCTGCCTGTTAAACTTACTACCAGTTCCATTATTTCTGGATGAAAGTAACCATTTTTCATGTGCAATTTGGGTTAGAATTTGTCATCTACGAACATACACCACACTCCAACATAACCACTTCTGTGGTAACATGTGAAAAAAAAAAAAATAGCTAAAATATCCCCCCAAAGAAAAACTGCTTCGGCACTGTAAATACTTGCAAGCTACTGTGGAAAAACATTCCTGTATTCCAAATATTCCTGTAATTAAGCTGTGATTCAGGAAAAGTCATTGGTACCGTGCATACCTGTTATTCTGCACTCCAAATGTTAAATTCTTTGTCAAATGTTAAAATATTGATACTACCATTTTCTAAGCCTTCATACCTACGTCCTGTTGATTTGCTTTCTGTAATAATTCAGACCCAAGGCAACTTGAAAACAAAAAGAAATGCCAATTCATGTCAAGCTGAAGCCAGTTCTTAGGTGTCACACTTTGAAACAGCCTCAGAATCTGATCTCCAAACATTTTACTGATCTGAAGAAACAGCAAGAAGTCAAAGGAATGTTTTTCAGAAAAACATTGTTCAGGATTCTCATAAACATGTGCATCTTTTAAATATCAAGAGTATGAATCTTGGCTATAAGATATTCAAACTCAAGCTATCATTTGTGTGACAGAAAGACAAAGCGCTTCAGATACTCCTACATGATGCTCCAAAAATGGTTTGCTGAGTTAGATGCACAGAAGCTGGAAACAAATTTTCCCCTTAAAACAAGATTTCAAAATAGCAACTAGCGCCCGAGACCAGCCTTATAACGTTGCTGAGCTATTAGCTCTTTGAAAAGCGTTGGCCAACACTCCTGTATTTACCTGGCAAGAGCATAGCGGCTACTGCAATGTTACCCAATCTCATGACACCACTGGGCATGAAAAATTTCATTGTGAATAGAACACAATAGACTATAAATAATACTACGAATCATTTTTATTTCTAGAAAGTATATGTGGGTGATATTCTTTTTTTCCTGCATTTCTATTTCTGACTTACAAATGATGACTTGGCTGGATATTAAAATTTTGACTAACAACTGTACCTTTTCAAGTGCCATTGACATGGTTCTATTGTTGTTGCTTTTTTTAAATTTTTTTACACTGGCAAACTGGAAATCCAGGGCAACTCAGATCTTTCTTTAGTTGAGAAATGTGATAATTTTATCCCATCTTTAATTATTCTGTTTATTGTATCAAAAAGATTTAAGCCAGAGAAGTAATGTTTAGAATTTATTTTGTTAGTATTTTTGTGGCAGTGCAGGGAATGGATCTTGAGCAGAACAAACATGGATACTGAGGAATATATTAGGAGTCTCCTGCAAAATATCCAGAGATACAGAGGGGATTCCAAAGTGATAGAGAAAAGGAAGTAGATAAAAGAAACACCTACAAGGTAAAATCTGAAACTACATAACTTAATGACTAATTGTCTATGAGGGAAGAGGGAAGGGGAAAATTTAGAATGAATGTTCATATAATGCATGGGTCATTGTACCAACATTAATTATGATTGGACATACAGAGGAAGGAGTAAATTCAGGTGTCTCTGTGTTCTACCTATAGATTGCTGTGTAACAAACCACCCCAAAACTCAAGATTTCAAAATCATAATCATTATCTTTTTTTTTTAAGATTTTATTTATTATTTATTTGACAGACAGAGATCACAAGTAGACAGAGAGGCAGGCGGTGGGGGGGGGGGGGAGCAGGCTCCCTGCTGAGCAGAGAGCTGGATGTGGGGCTCGATCCCAGGACCCTGAGATCATGACTTGAGCCGAAGGCAGAGGCTTTAACCCACTGAGCCACCCAGGCACTCCTCATAATCATTTTCTTGTCTCACCATTCTGCAACTGGGGCAGATTTCAGGGAGAAACTCATGTATGTTTCCCAAGTGGTATCAACTTGGCCAGCTTGACTGCAAGCTGGAAGATCCACTTCAAAGATGGTTCACTCACGTAGCTAGCAAGTTGGTACTGGTTGCCAACTGGGACCCCCGTGGGCTCTCATGGGGCTGTTTGACCTTTTCACAATAGGGTGTCTGGATTTCCAAAACTAAATACTCCTAAACCTGAGAAACAGAAGCTGTCAGTTTCTTAAGGCCGGGGTCCAGAACTTTGCCCCATGCTGCTTCCTCCATGTTTTGCAGGTCAAGCAGTGACCAAGCCCAGACTCAAAGAGAGGGGCATAAACCCCACTGCTCAATGGGAGGCATGTCAGGTAACTTGGGGCCTTGTCCTAAAACCTCCATCTTAAGTTCCACTGTGGGACAGATAAGTCCAGTAAGGAATTCAACTTACAATTCTTAAGTTTAGGAACGAGGTCAAAGAAGATACACCAACTTGGGTGTGATCTGTCTATATATATAGACAGAGACAAATTTACTATAGTTGTTTTTTGTTGTTCTTGCTGTTGTTTTAATTTACTATAGTTTTAATGAAGCTTGAGTTGCAAGCCCCGTACTTACACCCTGGGTACAAGGTGACGTCCTGTACCTCTTGCACCCAATTTTGTATTCTTTATCTCAAAGAGAAATCACCAAACTATATAAACTTCAGACCCCACAAAACCTGAATCTACCCCTGGGTGGTGTTCAAATCATGATTATCTGAGGAGATTGTGGAGAATGAAAAGAACAGTGGACTAAGAATGAAAAGCTGAAAACAGTCACAAGGTAGGAGAGAAAGAGGAAGTAGCTTATGAATGAGCTTTTTTAGTTTATAATCAGAAAGACAGAAGATTAGAAAAGAATTTTGTCTCAGAAGCCAAGGAGTAGAAAGTTTCAGGAAGGACCAGCTGGTAAACTCTCTCAAAATAAAGCATAAAGGTCAAAAGAAAAAAAGCACTGAAAAGATTCCTTTTGAGTTGGCATCATGGTGATCCATTTGCAACCTTGTCAAAGCAGCTTCAGAGGAAGCAGGAGCCACCTTTCAGTGTGCTCAGAGTCAATGTTAATTGGAAAATGGAGACAGCAGGAAATTTGGCTGAATAGGCATCTGAAATAGATGCAGGAAGGAGGTTGGGAACTAGAAAAATACAACTTTCTGAGATTGTTTTAAGCAAAAATGTGAAGCCTGAATAGTGTTATAATTCTTAAGGAAATTAAAGCAATATTTTAAAATATTCCCAAAGGGAAACACTAGGCTCAGATGGTTTTAGACAAAAATACTCCCAAACTTTCAAAGAAGAAATCATCTGTTTCATACAACATCTTCCAGGAAATAGAAAAAGAGGAAATATGCCCCAAGTCATTTCACACCACCAGAATAGTCCTGATACTAAAACCACGCAGACATTAGGAAAAGGGTAATTTTCAGGTTTCTGCTTCATGAATAAAGATGCAAAACCTTAAACAAAATACTAACCTGGTCAAACGGAATAGTGTGGATAAAAAGCAATACACCATGATCAAGTTACTTTTAACCCAGGAATGCAGGGATAGTTTAATATTTGAAAATCTACCATGTAATTCTGCATATTAATAGATTAAAAAAAGAAAACCATATGACCAATACAATAGATGCAAGAAAAGCATCTGATCCAAATTCATCATAATACAAAGAGAAAAGACTAGAAGCGTGGTATCTCTGATCAGGAAATGTTGGAAGCATACTCTTTAAAACCAGGAATGAGATCACTATCATGGCTTCTTCTCAACGTTGCACTGAAGGCTCCACTGATAGCAAATGGCCAGTAAAGCAAGTCTTCCTGGTTTCTGTGCTGAGCCTATGCCTCAGCTGACTTTACTAAGTCAGCATCTACCTGATGCTACATGTGCTCCTTCCTTGTTATCTTCTTCTTGGCATGGACTGCCCAATGGAGTCATCAGTCTTTAAGTTTACTCATGCCTGAGTTTCATCCCTAGAAATTCCTAATTCATATTCCTATTGGAATATAGCAAGGGGAACTGGATTTTCAAAATCTTCCCAGGCGACTATAACGCACAGCTCTCAGGTTGGTGCACCTCTCTCAGAGGAGGAGAGAAGAGGGGGGACAGTGAGGGTAGAGCAGTGATTCTCAAAGCTGGTTGCACACTACAGTCATCTAAGGAGCTCTTAAAGCACCTGCTGCCCAGTTTGCATTCTGCACCTGTTTTTTTTTAATATTTTATTTATTTATTTGACAGAGATCACAAGTAGGCAGAGAGGCAGGCAGAGAGAGAGGAAGAAGCAGGCTCCCCGCTGAGCAGAGAGCCCGACGCGGGGCTCGATCCCAGGACCCCGGGATCATGACCTGAGCCGAAGGCAGAGGCTTTAATCCACTGAGCCACCCAGGCACCCTGTACCTGTTTTTTAGACCAGAATCTCTGGAGAGAGGATTCCCAAAGCTTTCTTCTCTGCAGCCAACATTGAGAACTACAGCTCTCTACTTTCTCCCAAGGCAATGAAGTTAGCTGTCTTGGATTCAACGAAACATAGGCCAATGGCTTCACAATCTATATGTCTTGCCTATAATCGCCCTCTAAACATGAACACTTTAAATCCAATAGCCAACTCTGCATCTCCTTTTGGAAGTATCAATGCAACCCAAAGGCCCAGAGCTTCTCATGCATCACAGCTATGCACACACACCTGATTTGGCCTCCCAGGCAGCAAGCCCCATAGGAGAGAGTTATCACTATCTTGTATGCTGTGTGAGAGGCCTGAAGTTGAGTTTCTCAAATCTCCCTTCACTAAAAATAGGAAGGTTTCCACATGATTGGCATACCCTGCAACAAGGAATTGAGAGCCATGGCTAGTAAGAAAAGGAGAGGCACAGGAGCAAGAACACAGTCTAGTGTTGAAATCACGGACTTGAAAGGATTTCTGAGACAATGGTGCCAGGACTTGGGGGTCTGACTACAATGAAATGTGCTTTAGAAACAGACCAGCACTTCCTCCTCCAGAATCAGGAAATGGATGGCAAGAACAGTCTCTCCCCAGTCCCCTCAAACTCTGAACAACGTTGCCCAGAAGTGACTTTACCTACTGTTTCTTTCCCCTCCTTTCCATCAGTATTAAAGGGGTGAAAAGGGACTCCCCTAACCCTCACTGCCACTGTAGTGAGAAAAGAAATCTTCCCACACCCCTGCAACCCATATAATAAGAAGGGACTTTCCTGTCTACATGACAAGATGGGAACCCCCTGCCATAGAGGCATCTAGAAAGTCAGGGATGTCCATTGTAAATGGGGTAGGCACCTCTCAGTCAAGGAAACAGATCTTTCCTTGTTCTCTTCCAGCTCGATCTGTACTTTTCATAAGCTTTCTCATGAATCTGCATCGTTACTTCCTATTTCACAGAGGGGGGAACTAAGCTCCAAATCAGTTAAGTGGTTAGACCCCTTTGTCAGCACATATATGTCAAAATCAATCCAACATCATTGTTTTTCCCATGTTAAAATGCACTAGGCTGTCCCTATGTCAACCTATTCTTGTGGTTTTTTTCCCTCTTCCTCCTAAAGCAAGCGCAAGCAGCAAAGAAGGAGGTTGTAGAGGGAAAACTCACTCAAATGAGATGATAAAGGCTGAAAAATTGTTCTCGAAATGTTTCCAAAACATCCCTTCCTATATTGAGATAGAATGCAGCTCATCTTTGATCTCATGTCAAAACAACAAGGAATAACACGGTGAACTTTTTCCATCAACCACTACCAAGATCAAGGAACCTGGCATTCAGCTTTGTAAAGAGTCTGTTAGCACCAAACTCCAGGCCAGCTGGGGAAACCCCTGCACCCACTCCCTGGGGAGCACAGTTCACTGGGCGAGGTGCCCCAGCCTTCTCTTGTTGCTAAACCCCAGCTTTCACCAGGCAAAAGGGAAAGATGTGTAGGAGGGCCTAGTCTGCTTTGAGAGACTGCCAGGTAAAGCCACCCTCTCCGCCCTCCCCGGCCCACTGGACCGGTGTTCAAGGGCAAGAGGGCGTTGCTTGAAAGTGAGTGGAAAGGCTCTGCATGTCCCAGCAGAGCAGTCCGGCTTTGCCGTTGCTTTGATTGGAATCACTCCCTGATTCACGGCTCTGCCAATTTATTTTGTAGCTTATATTCATTAGATTCAAATGATTTAATTAGGCAATGAAGTGTGGGCTTGTTTGGTGTGTAGCATCGTTTCTGCCTTTCTTCGTTGTTGTTGTGTCCCTGTATTTAAACCTCTGGGGAAAAGGAGGATATTTTTATTCCCACGGCACCCTTTCGAGAACAAACTAAATGTTGTTCTCTCTTGTTGCCTTCCTCATGATCTCACTGCTGTTGGGGCACATAATGGGAAAGAAACCATTTCAGGAACTGCCGTATTGTGAAGAGCCATGGGGAGTGTTCGAGCTGCTGTGTCACGGCACTTAAGGCTTAGTTTATAAGAATAAAAATGGGAATGGAGCAGAGTCCACAAAGGCACTGTTTTTGTTGTTGTTGTTGTTTTTTCCAAGGCCAGCTCAGTCTTTGACTCAGTGTGCCCTCTGGACAAAAAATGGCCAAAGATAAACAAAAATAATCTAACTCTTTCTTTCTCTTCCATGTACATTTCAGGAGAAGCGACAGGGAACATAAGGGGAAAATACAGAATGTTCCAGTGGCTTGCACACAACTAGTGCACAAAAAATCCTTGTTGATTTGATCTTTAACGTGATTCAAGATCCAGGTCTTTTCCAATCCCCTCAACATAAAGAAGTGATGCTTCTTAACAAAAGCAAAATCTCCCATGCCCCAGCAGTACCCTCTATACCCCATTCCTTCAATCCTTCCACCAGCCCTCCAGACCAACCCTATTACTAAAGTGTCCTCTTCTTTCTGATCCAGGTCTCACACTTCATCCTTTTGCAGGTCCTGAAATCCTATATTCTTCGAAGAAATGCTTTTTATTCTGTCTCCCTATACACACACTATCAGGTCATTCCTATGCTTCCTCTTCTCACAACACCCCCCAAAATTAATGTACTCCTTTGTCTATGGATAACAAAGATTTTATTTTATGTGTTAATCGTTGTTCATCAACTGTTTTTCCGCCATAACCATAGTAAGAAGACAGGAGTCCGGATGCCGTTGTCAGGGTGCTCTGTAGCTAGTTTAGCTACCTATCTGCCATGTTACTTGGTATGGCAGTTAAGAGAGTCTGAAGAGCAAAACCAGCCTGAAAACTTGCTGTCTCCGCGATGATAAGCAAGAACAAGGCGCCCTGCCTGCCTACCGATCCCCCCTGGTGGGTCTCAATTAATTCCCAGTCTTCAGCTGTTTCTGTTCTCCTCCTGAACCGCACAGTTTGTTGGGCTCTAGCTCCATGGCAAATGGCAGCCAGATGAATATTCCCCTACGTAAATCCCATTCCTGCATGGGAGAGGACCTGCCTGCTGTACCCAGCCGGTCCGCTATCCATCCCACCCATCTCCCCAACCAGCATCCCCATCCGTCCGTTCAAAATATTTGTATTAGTAGCCTACAATTTGTTGTCCTGGCCATTGAGCATCCCATTAAGCAAGGCAGACATGCACTCCGTTTTATGAAAATTACTCTGCAGGAAATAAGCCCCTTTTCTAACCTCTAGACAGAGTTTCAGAAGAAGCACAGCTGTGTCCTTTTATAGACTTTTATAGTTGTAAACAGCTTATTTGGGGCCACATTCTGCTCTGTCACCAGCTCTGTGTTCACCCGGCAGCACGGAAGAATCAGGCCGAGTAATATCACTGGTTTGTACAAAATGCCCACTTCTAGACTTTATTTTATAAACCTATGCCCAGCTCCCATCTGGTAGTAAAATGTTCTCAGACACTGTGACTGCAAAGCCAATCAGAGCCAAGAGACATGTCCCTAATTCAACCGGATGATATTTTAATATGTATAGAAACCGTGGATTTTTTGGATAAGAAATGAATTAAAAGAATGCATGATTCTCTCTAGTCCGAAGATTTTTAGTTAGACACAAAGACATTTACATATTTTAAGAGCCAAAGAAATGAAAAATCCAATCAAGCACAGTTGCTACCTCAGTCCTTGTCTTAGTCTGGTACAACTAGACAGGGTAGCCTGCACATCTAAAGATCAGTGAAGTAGCAGACTTCCCATACAAACTAAGCTAGGAAATTCATTAGTTGAATCCAATGCATATTGGCTATGAGATTCCTCCACACAGAGGCCGTTTATCCTGCAACTATGAAAAGGGGCTCCATCAGACTATTTTAGTCCTAGATAAAGATTTACTTATGCCCAAGCCAGTATCTCCAGGCATTAGCCACCTTCATCAAGCAGAGAAGGCAAGTCTCAAAATCAAATAGGAAGGCAACCCCCCAAATCCATCAGGGCAGCACATTTTTCCCCCCATAATAGATAAGCATCTTTCAAGCCCCCCAACATTTTAAAATTTAAATTATAAATGCTTAACAAAAGCAAACCTGTACTATTTATAATTTTGCATTAAAGAATACGTGAACAGTTGGAATTTCAACTATTCATGCAAGAGTTCGGCCTTGTTAGGTCACAGTTAAGCCTTGTAATTCTAATTTAAAATATATAATTGAGTTATTGATTTAGACTTGTGATTGTAAAAATATTATACTATTGGAAGATCTAAGAGATTTTAGTATTCCCATATCTGTGAGTTTCATTTGGTAGATTTGTAGCTGCTATTTAAGTACTTAGGAAGGGTTTTGTTAGTTAAAACAATCACAGTCTATAAAAGGAAAGTCAAGCAGGTTTAAATTATAAACGAAATGTAAAATGTTCCAGGCTGTCTGGTTAAGTTCCTAAATGGGACCAAGAGCTACTCAAAGACCCCCTTAAAAGTGACCCAAAATTTGCTGAACTTATAAATAGAAAAATCATATTTTTAAACTGAACTTAAAAGCTTAAAGAAGAGCTACACTCGTGGATTTGTAACAATTAATTATTAATTTGTATAACAAACAAGAAGCCTCTGAGCAATCTTTTCTGCACACAGAAACTTCCTTAAAGGATGTTTTTAAAGCCACAACATCCTTGGAGCCCAGGGATTGAATGGAGAGAAAGAATTATACTTTCACAGAAAAGGCAGGGAAAAAAAGTATACTGCATGGCCCAGAGTTAACACGAAATAGGAACTTTTCTACTACTTTCTGCTTTCTTCCAGAAAATGCAGCAAATATGCTACAGGATAATGTGGGTGAAGCCAAAGATCAGAATCATTCAGCTGCCTATTACTGAATACCTATTCCGTGTTTAATGCTACGGGGAAAATGCAAAAGTATAGGAGGTTTTTAATCTAGGGCGACAGGTAAGGAGCACAAACCGGTACTGATTAGAGAACAGAATGATTCAGCTCAATAAACAGTTACAGAGAGCCGACCTTGCAAGAGATTCTGTGATTGGCTGCAGGGACGGGGGGAGGGAGCTGGGCTCAAAAACAAACAATAAGCTTTATAATTAAGTGCTAAATTGTGTGTTGGAAGTCAAGTGAGAAGCTTTCCCGGAGAGATACAGAAGCATATTGGAACACCTGAGATTTACGGGTGAGGTAAGAATTGATCTGCGCTTTGAAGGATGGAGAGGACTGAAATCTGCAAGAAAGCAGGGCTGGAAGGGAGGACGATGGCCCTATGGTAGAAGGGGCACCACAGGGAAACCAGCCGAGAAGAGAAAGGTTCATGCTGGCTACAGTGGAGTTAGATTGGGGAAGCATCCCCAAATTACACAAGACCAAAACAAAAGTGAGCTACTAGTGTAAGGTCCTGAAGACTAAAACTCACAGCAGTAGTAGTCACTACCAAACGGTGGGAGCGGGTGGTGCGGAATACGAGGACTCCTCATCTGTCACTGCAAGGAGACAACAGATAGTATTTCAATTTGCTGAATTAAAAACAAAACAAAAACAAAAACTAAGCATGAGCAAATATTATTAGACCTTTCGGGGTGAACACCAGAGGACAGATAACCAAAACGGACACTGCTTATTTCTGGGACTGGAACTGGGGATTGGAGGATGTTTCTTTTCATCCTAAAATCATCTGCTCTACTTGACTTAATACCACGTGAACACATTACGCCCAATGTGACGATTCAAGACAAATGAGCCCAGCTTTGGGCCACATCTGTTTGACCCACAAGCACATTTACTATGAAGCTAATCAAGCACCAGTTTCCAGGCCCCTCCTTCGCACGGACGCGGCCAAGGCCTACCTCTGAGTTTGTAATGATATATTTTCTATTCTTTCTCTTACGGAGAGTCCCTCACGTCACATAAGCTCCAGGCCCGCGATGACCCTGGTTTGAACACAGATCTTTTTCATTTCTTACAATTCCTTAGTGCCTTTCCTACTTCACATTGTCCTACAAGGGATCCACTCTCACTGCATTTTATGTCCCTTTTCATCAAGGCACACAGTCTTAGGTATGTGAGTAAAACATTTTTATTCAAAATAAAAATCCCTGCTTGACTCAGGAAGCAATACCAAGGCGCTCAGATTTTCAAACAGAGAAATGCCCCACAGGAAGTGGAGATTTACAAGGCATCCCTTGGACGCTGTCGAAATGGGAACTGGGTTTGGGAGAGACCAGGAGTGGAGGGACCCCTTGAAGGCAGTGGCAGTAACCGGCAGGTAAGATACGAAGCCTTGGACCAGGCAGTAACAGAAGGCATGGAGAAAACGAGATCCACACCAGAGGCATTTTAAAATAGAATGGACCAGGCCTGCTTACCAACTGAAGAGCCGCCCACAAACCGGGACGCCCAGGAAGCTTCCAAACTACATGTTGGGCTGAAGCCTGATTTTTCTACTCATCATCTGGCAAATTTCTCATAGGCTTCAGTTGAAAATTTGACCAGTAAAACCAATTCGAATGAACACATCCTGCCAGGCTTTCCGTAATTCTAGCCAAATATTTACGGATAAAATTCTAACAGCAAGTTTTAAAACCAAGAACTTTCTTTTGATATACACAGGCATGAACTTTCTAGCCCTGGAGATGTACTCATATTCCCATACACAGACTTTGGGAGCATGTGCGGACCAGGGATTCTAATACATGGATTCAGTCAGAGTCCCCGGCAGTCCTGGGGGTCAAGAGAGCTCTCCCTCACACACAGTCTCTATCACTGTCTATATTCCTACTGGGGCAGATTGATAACTAGTGCACATTCTGTGGGAGGAGGCACAGAACAAAATTGTTCTCCAGTGGTAAAGACATTTGGCAAACAAATTAAAGAATTTTGTGAAGAACATCTAAATATTTCTTATTGCTCCTGCAAGCCAGTACTTTTTTTTAAAGTATCTCTACCGTGTGTTCTAGGTTGGTAACTTGGGAATTCTGAATACACATACTGTCGGTCTTTGGGTTTTTCTGTGGAAATAAGAAATTTAAAATCACGTTTGTTTGCAGCCACACCAGCACAACTGACCTGACAAGTGACGGCAGGTAATGATGTACCTGGGTTGTTTCCTGATGGATTAATTTCACTGCGATGCATTCGGCTGGGTTGACAGCCAGGCCTGAAACTTGGTAGCAACCACTGCCCTTCATCCTCTGTCTCTTGACTGGGGATTTTTTTTTTCTTATAGACAGAGGCTAATGCTCTACTCTTTTGCCAAGAAAGAGAAAAAGATAGAAAGGAGGAAAGAGAGAGAGAGAGAAAAGAAACAAGAAAAAGAAAAGAAAGAAAAAAAAAAAAAAAGCGTTTTTTGATGGCATGAAAAAGGACCAAAATTTCACTTGCCATACAGAATGCCTCCTGGGTACAGTGAGTGAGTTAAGAAGTAGAAATACAGTGCTAAATCTGTCCATGCCTTCCCTGCAACAGCTCCAAAGCTAGGGAGTCAATTAGACGGACAACCAATCCAAGAGGGCAGTGATAGAGACCTAGTGGTTTCCACATTGTTATTTCACCAGAATGTAAGAAGAAGAGGGCAAACCTTTCCCCCCCCGCAAGCTTTTATTTTAAATTTCAACTAGTAAACATAGTGTGCAATATTAGTTTCTGGTGTAGAATTCAGCGGTTCATCCATTACGTACAAGCCCTGGCGCCCATCACAGCAAGTGGAGGGCAAACCCTCTTGCATCCTCAATTTTCCTGCCCCCTCATCTCAGCCTTTCTGACATATTCTCCCACCTCAATCTTCCCATCTTCCGGCCGTCCCTCTCTACCAGCTGCTTGCTACCGTCAGCACGGTAGACCTGCTGATACAGCCCCCTCTTTAAATCAATCGGTCAAACCTTCCCATAACCACTGCCCTTCACAACTCAAACTGTGCTCTAAAGTCGCGTCTGATCCGTGCCTCCTCAGCCTCACCATCTACTCGATCTCTGGGTTTGTTTTCTGGCTTTCTTCTCTTTCCTTGTCCACACTCTCCCTGTGATTCTCTCCTCCTTGAAGAGATTCAGTCACCATCCAGATGTCAATGACTTTTTTAAGTCCAGCTCTCCTTCAGTCTCAGAACCACAGGTCTGATCACCTTTAGGGCCAGAAGCTCCAAACTCGTCTAAAGCCAGACTCATCTTCCTGCTCAAATGTCATCTCAAATCGCATCTCATCCTGGTGAATAATGTCACCATCTACATAGCTTTGCTACTCTGAAGGACACTAGTGTCAGGGTAAGCAACGTATGTGATATCTTAAGAGTTTTTCTCTTATTTATCACTGTTCTGATCCAATTAGTCCAGATTTATTCTTTGTATCCTATTGCTCACATCACTTTGAAATTCAATCATGTTTGAAAAATGAAATGTCATGTTCACTCCTTTGGAAGATACAGAACAAGCCTAAGTGGCTTCAAAAATATTTTTAAAAATTGTTCAAGAGATTTTGTTTAGTTGTGAATCCCTTGCTGAAGTACCACTAGAAATCCAAAGAAGTGCCTTTTAGGCACCTGGAGGATTAAAAGGATCCCTGTTTGGGCTACTTTGACAGAGTCCTAGAAACACTTATTCACATGTAATTACATACACATTGTTTCATCAAGTAGATCCATGCCCAGCTTCTGCTCTTCCTTATATGTTGGGAAACCGTGCTTGAGTAATAAGTACTGCAATCAAGCTAACACAGAACAAAGATGGTGCAAGTGTTCAGCTTCCATACTTTCTGAGACCTTCTTCAGCTGCAAAACGGGATAATGATACTTACCTCACATGGATGTTGGGAGATTGAGTGAGATAATGTGTGCAAAATGCCTGGCATATGCTGAGTGCTGGAAAATTTCAACAAACATTTTATTTTTAAAAATTTCTCACCTTTCTCTTTCCTTTCCTCCAATTTTGAGGCAATTTAAGCCTTCTGGTGCAGGATGAAATATGCCTAGGAAAAAAAAATCCCATATGATTCCAGATCAGAGCTGTTCCAATATACCTGTAAAAAAATTAAATTTGGTTTAAAAATATTTCAAGTGTTTCAAGTGTCCTAGACTGAATTTCTCAGGTGTACTCTATAATGGACCCAAATCCCTAGGGTACTTGAAGAGTGGACCTAACTTCTTGAGTCCCTCAAAATTCTCACTGGTGAGATTAGATTCAATGGCCAGAAGCAGTGAAGACTGGCTCACCCTCCAGAGGCAATTTTAGCTCAGATATGAAATTCTCACAAAGTCTCAAAACTAGGAGGGAGAAGGAAAAGGAAGTAGAGAACAAAGGAGGGCCCTGAATATTAGCGCTATCTCCTGTAAAACCTCCTGGCTTACTCTGAGCCTCCTTCTTCAAAAGGACGGCAAACTGAGAAGACGGTCTGCGCAACGGAGCGAGAGGCGGGGAGGGGGACAGCGAGGGGGAGACGACAGCTGACACACCTAGGAAGGAACAGGAATTATTCTTTAAATCAGTCTTTAAATCATTGGTGGTGAAGGTGGAGTGGAAGGAGCACATTCATTCTAGAATCCCAGTGAAAAAGGAAGAACCAAATTAATGACATCTGGACTAAGTTACCCCTGCATGAAAAGTCCGTGCTGCTAGCGCTGGTCTAGCTGTGAACCACCAGCAGCCTTCACAAGGATCCGGAGGCTCTCCGCCAAGATCCCTTCATAATTTCTTTCATGGAGCCCTGACAGAGAGCTCCCATGGAATGGGCCACGGACACAACTGGGCCTACCAGGCCAACATTACGAGTACATTGGTAGGGCAGTCATTGGCAGCTTTGACCTCTTGGTATTTCCCTTGTACTGCAAGAGTCGAGGCCTGACCTTTTCCTAGGACCGTCATCTTCAAACTGGAGTACACATATTCTCTTGCAGGTACATAAAGACTTTCTGAGAAGGACACAAAAGAGGATAGCTTTAAGAGAATCCATTTCCTCAGCTTCTATGCGTACTATCTATCTGAAAAAGAGTCTGATGTCAAGGTGATCTCTTAATCTCCTGTCTTCAACTTTACCAAAGAAAAGCATACCAAATGCTATTCAGTCAAAAAAAAAAAAAAAGAAGAAGGAAATTTTGCCATTTGAGACCACGTGGATGAGCCTTGAGAGCATTATGCTAAGTGAAATGAGAAAGACAAATGCCATATGATCTCATTTTTATGTGGAATTCACAAACACAAAACAAAACTGAGTTCATATAGAGAGAGAACAGATAGGTGGTTGTCAGAGGCAGGGCTGGGGGGCTCAGGAAGTCAGGCAAAATGGGTGAAGGGGGTCAAAATGTATAAACCTCTAGTTATAAAATGAGTCAATCCCAGGATATAATGTGCAGCATGGTGATTATAGCCAATAATACTGTATTTTATATTTGAAAGTTGCTAAGAGTAAATCTTAAAAGATCTTATCATAAGAATAAAAAATCTATTACCATACGTGGTGACTGATGTTAACTAGACTTATTGTGGTGATCATTTCACAATATATGTGAATATCAAATCATTGTGTTGTACACCTAAAATATAATGTGTTATGTCAATTATATCTCAATTTTAAAATTTGGATGATATAGATAAGCGATAGAACAAATAGACTAGAAAGAATATAGACAAGAATAAAATAAATAAAACAGAAATTATAAGAAATAGAATGTAGTTAAGAAGGTAAAACCTCCACCACCCAAGTAAAAAATAGAGAGAGAGAGAGAGAGAGAGAGATGACCATGGCTATCTTCTCACTTTGTCCTCACATGGCAAGAGAGGAAAGGGAGCTCTCTGGGATCTCTTTTACAAGGCAGGAATCCCATTCACCCTAATCTATCTCCTTAAGGCCCCACCTCCAAATACATTCACCCAGGGATTAGGTTTCAACATATCAATTTGGGGCAACACAAACACTCTTTCTACAATGGGTGACTTCTTTGCTTCTCACAAGATTGAAATAGAATCTAACCACAGCTGATTTGGGGCAAGCCATGAGATCTTTGGCAAATGATTTAGGAGATGAAGAATGAAAGAATGGCAATTTGAAGATTCCAGAGATGATACTGTTATTTTTTTAAAACTACTTCCATTTCTATCTACCTGTTTATGTGACATTTCTTATGTGCACACATGTGTGGGAACAAAAAATGCGATATAGAATTAATGCTCATTCTAACAATTGGTAGCTGTTGTCATCCATGGATACATAAGCTAATTGGAATAAAAGCCACATTCACCTGATTACGATATATGGTCAGTAAAAATTAACACCTCAAGCCACATAATCACACAGATTTTTTAAAATTAAAATTTATATTAATTTTGTCAGCCCTGTAAGGATGGCCATATAAATTCGAAGAGGAAAAAAAAAATGTAAAACCCGCCAGCATTAAAAAAGAGCTTGTTCATGCATTTTTTTAAGTGAATGATGATAGGTATCTGATTGCTGTGGTATTTGGATCCCATTGGATACATTTTAAAAAGTGACATAACGGCTTTATTCTAAAATGTCAATTTTTGCAATACACTGGAAACTATCCTTTGCCAACAACTTCAACTTAGAATGCAAACCCATAGCTGTCGTTTTAAAAAAGAGCCAAGGATATACCATATTTCAACACTCTTTTAGGGGGGACGTGAACAGGAGTCTGAGGCTGAAAGCTATTATCGAACAGCAGGCCCCTAACCTTTTCATAAGGAAGCATCCCCCTTGAACATTAAAAAAAAAAAAAAAAAAAAAATGCAGTTGTAGTTTTACTTCTATATCTGTTGACCGAGAGAAAGTAACGAAAAACTAGTAGTAACCCTTATAAGTTTTTAAATGAATTTTTATCTGCATTAAAGTAGCATCTGCATTCAACTAAAGACTTTAACCTGATATGGATTCGAAATGTATTATCCATTATAATCTAGAATGTTCAGAGTCCTGGAGGAATCTCAGTAACTCCATACTAACACCACGCTGCCCTGGGCCAGGTCCTCTGACCGTTCAGAGTGGTCTTTTCTGTGAGGAGTCGAGGAAAATACAGGACACATGGAAAAGGGGAACACAGGTTCAAAGGCCTTTTGCGGCAAAGCAGGTAGCTTGAGTCCTGAGTGACCCTGCCCCAGGCTGTGTGGAAGCCAGAGGAGCAGCTGCTACTCAACTCACTGGATCCTTGAAGTGCCTGGGTGGCCAGACGCTTTCCACTTTTCAGGAAAAGCTGGATTTTATGTGTAATCTCTGGATTTCCAATCCAATTAACAAACCAACCAACCCTTTGTAGGACCACCTAAACACAAATGTAAGCAGAATTCTTTTGGACATCCAGTGTACACCCTCTGCTCCAGTGCTACCCAAAGTATGTCCCAGATCCAAGGACTGTCTGGTACATTCCACAAAGACATGCACGTGGCAATTGAGAAGGACATTTGGAAACATCCATAGTATCCATAGTAGTTTGGCAGAGTGGTTTTGTGAACAGTTTTCTGAATCTACTAAAAAAATGAGGCTTATAGTTTTATACCTGTGGGGTTTTTTAAATTCGTTTATTTCTCTAATTTTTTTTTTTTTTTTTTTAAAGAAACTCTCGGCAGGTAATGGATGGATACTTTGGCCCACCAGGTGCTTAAGCGTGGCCATGGTATTCACTAAAGTAAAGGATCTATTTTAAGATGCTACCTTTTCTAAACCAAAATTAAGGCTTGATAGCTGCCTAGCCGTCTCTGGAATCTTCACACTGACTACCTAAAAAGACACAAGCCTGTGAATTAAAATGCGCCCATTTCTAACCAGCTGACAAATATTTAGCAGTAAAGGCCCTGAAGGTGACTGACTTCTTTTCCCCAGAGGAATGGGGAAAATATCCTGTAACTCCTGTGACAGGCTCCTAGGCCCATCAGGCTACCAGTTCCCTACAGATACCATAGGTCACATGCAGTTCCTCCCCACCATCCCTAGCACAGGTGGACCAACCCACACAAGGCCTGGATCTCTGGCAGAAGGCTTCCTTGGCTGGTATATGCAGGTCTGCTTCATCAAACATCCCGATCTCCTCCAGGACCAAGAGCCCTGCTTCTCCATCTCCCCAAAGTGGTTCCTTTCCACTCAATTCTCTACTCTTCCTGACCATTTAGGGTTCTTCACAAGACAAATGTGTCAGCCACATAGTTCTGGAGCTTTGGTTCCTGTTAATCAACTTCCTACCCGAGGCTTCTGCCTTAGCGACCCACTGATCTCTGTCCTCCCTGCTTAGCCCGAAGCTCCAGGATAAGAAGTTGGTTGCCAGATATCAAAGCTTAACATCCAGAATGAAGTGGCTGACTTCCTTGCTTAGCAAGGACCCCCCAGTAGGGCAGTCACAGCTAGGAGGGGTTCAGGTGAAGGCCAGGAGGCCAGGAGGTGATAAAACAGAAGTGTTGGACAACCAAAAAAGATAAACTCACAAGCTCGACTGAACTGAGGGAAAGCCCCTAAGTAAATATATTATGCAAGTTGGCAGTGAGCTCCCCTCACACCCCACTGTATCCCTCCTTCAGCGGTAGCCGCTCCAGGCTCCACAGACCCGCACCTACTGAACCATCTCAGAGAGCTTGTGCACTGGGTCTTACCACCTGCCTGTGCCTCAGAAAGGGGGAATTTCCCTGGGGAGACGAGCGGTGGGCAAAGCTGAGGAGGGGCAGGGGGAGTCTAGCACAGGCCTGGGGTGGTGATTTCAGAAGTGCAACCCAGTGGGGGAGCTTTTCTTCAGACCATCTGGAGGGAAGTGGTCATAATCTACTATAGATTCTCCTGAAATGACCAAGTACACATAGGAAAATTGTTACATCGTTGAGAAACAAGGCTCCTTTGTTTCCTCCTGAGGAAGTTAAAGACTTTTATATTGGTCAGTGATCTCGTCCTGCCTGAGGTACAGAGTGATGAGACCAGGCCAATGAAGAACTACTCTCCCCCTGTAATTCTGCAGGTAACCAATTTGAGCCTGGCTGACATCTTTTGCAGTTTAAGATACTAAGAAAATTTAAAGGAGGTCAGCCCTGTGTGGGTAAAGAAAGAAGTAGCCTTTCTGGCCAAATAGAAAAGGTACTATATTGTGTGAGTTATTGAGTTCTACATATTTTAACTGGTGTGTGTATGTGTATTCACAGAACAAAAATATCAGTAATCTATATAACTAGTTGTTGAAGCTGTTACAAGTACCATTATAAAGAAGGGAGGGAAGAGAACATCTAAAATACATAAAATTATTTTAAAAAACTCATTCTAGGAAAAGAAAATGCCAGAGTAGTAAGATAAGGAGTCTTGATTAACAACAAATTCATCTATTTCCCTCCTTCAAACTGAGACACTCTTCTAAGGCAATTTGCTTGGAGAGCAGTCTTACACCATAAATCTGGGACATGTTTTCTATGTGTGTTTGCTCTGCATGAGCTTAAGAAAAACACAGCAACCAAACCACCCAGTCCAGCCCTGGAGGGAAAGAGAAGACCTAATCACCCGTGATGGCGATTACATAAGAGAGAATTGCACACACAAAAAAACCCAAGAGTCTCAGGAGAATCAGCCTTTGGCTTCCTGTCATAAAAAAGGCCTTTTCCTTTTTTTCCTTTGTGAGGATCACTAAAAATGCTCCTTAAAGACCAAGTGGACAGACGTCTTTGGTAGAAATAGAGGTCACTTAGGAATGATTTATAAGTGCACCTCAAGCCAAAATGAAGCATGTTATCGATATCTAAAATGCATCTGCATTTAGTGCGGCAAAAGCTCATAATCTGTTCCTAATCGGTGCCCCAAACTGGTCCCCACGGAGGAGAGGCCTGGCTCCAGGCGGCCACCCCTAGGCCGCCGCCGAGCCCGGAGGCCGGGCCCTTTCTTGGGCAGCCAGAGTGCTCCTCTCTTAGATAATGCCAGGTACTCTGGAAAGTAGCCGTGTAATAATACACAAACCCCTGATGATGTCAGCGTGTTATTGACTTTCCAAGTCTGAATGACTGAGCAGCGGAGCGGGGGTGGGGCGCAATCCATCCGGCAGCGCGGGGACCGGCCAAGCGAAAATGGGCTCGCGGGCCCGGCGGGGGAGGGGCGGCTCGCAGGCGCCGCAGCAGCTCCGCGCTCAGGCTCCGCGGCGGCGGCGGCGGCGGCAGCGGCAGCGGCAGCGGGGTCGCTGCAGCCCTGCCCAGGCGCGGCTCCCCGCTCCCGCTCCTCCGCTGTTTACGTTTGGTCCAGCACATCTCAAGCAGAAATAATTGAGGCGGCCTTCTCACCCACAGAAGCTTTAACCACGTGGCAGAGCCGGTCACAAAGCGGGGAGCAGAGGGCCACGAGGGGGGCCTCCCTGCTCTCTCCTCCACTCTGCACTCAGGGCCTTCCTTCCCACCCCCCAAAGCGCCCCCCTCCTCCGTTGCAGCAAATTTGAGGATCTGGGGGTCGCTTTCTTTAGTGTATTTCCCTCTGCAGAGAACCCCCTTGTAGATTCCACCTCGGCAGTGGTGACATTTTATGGAAAATGATTGTCTTCCTTTATGGCGGTGTCAGCGCAGGTGCAGAGCAGGAGGCCCCTGCTCTCACACAGGGCAGTCGGTCATCTGCAAGGCTAGGTGTGAAGCGGGCTGGGTTGCCCTTAAATGGAATTGCATTTAGAGGCCTGGATCTAGAGGGAAGAACTCCAGAGTGGGGCGTGGCGTTCCCCACTGGGCCTGGACCTTTCTTTCAGACTGCACAGCTCCCGCCCCAGCCCCACCTCCTGCAGTCCTCCCACCGGGCTTTGCAGGCCTCACCTTTAAAGCTGGATGTCCCGGCCCTGGCACTGCCCGCTGGCTGTCGGAGAGCTGCAGCTCTGTTCCTCCCTCTCCTGGACCTGTTGAAATCCTACAAGTCTAGGCCAGACTCAGAACTTCTGTCTCCCCCGCCCCCCACCATGGACTGCTCCTTCTGGGGACTCCTGCCTTCTCTCTACACCGAGCTGTGTTTGTGGAGCACCTGCGTGGTCAAGCCGCCCAGAGGCTGTGGATCTTCAGGGTTCTGAAGCCTGCCGGACTTTTACTAGCTGTGTCAGTGTTGACAGAGTGCTTAACCTCTCCCCGTACCTCTCATCGTTAAAAAGTGGGTAGCAGTAATCCCCTCAATCATGAGGATTAAATGAAAGCCAGAGTTCATAAAGGACTCCTTTTTTCAAATATTCCAATCCTTTGCCTTCCTTAGTAGAGTTACAGTCTCAAGTCTGAGCCCCTGGGGTGGTTTCTGAAAACAACAGTGGGAAGTGTGGGACCCCTGATTACCCCCTACCTTCCTGGCTTTGTGGAGCGTGATGCCTGTCACAAGGGTGCTGAGAAGAGCCATTTGATTGCTGGAGTGGAGATGGGAGTGGGAAATGTGGCTCTGACCTAAGCTGGCTGGTCCACAGCAGCTTTCCGAATCTGCACTTTTCCTGGCTCCCCGGGTGGGGTAGGTCCAGACTTGAAGAGCTGACCCATCTCAGTCCAATCAGAAGCCTTCTTGGGGAATTTTGAAACTGGAAGTGAAAAAGTCCATTTCTCCCCAGGGCTAAAACTGCAAGATATTATAAAGCTGGAAACCCTCTCTATGACCCTGTTTCCCATCATGCAGAGGGAAGGCCAAGCTGAAGACAGAGATAGGGGTAGAGGTAAAGATAGAGATAGATGGAGACAGAGACAGAGATACCCAGGGAAGAGGAGCAGAGCTAAGAGGCCCAGAGAGGGCTGATATTGGCAGGACCAGTCCATGTGTCCCTGATACAGTCCTACCTGCCCAGGTTCCTGTGACAACCCAGTATTTTCTACAACAAATTCTTGGTTAACTTTGTTTGCATTTTTGTTACGCACAACCAAAAAAAATCTAATTAATACACCACCATGGCATTTATGAGTCCAATTTGTTCAGTATCTTAGTTGAGTTTAACACTCGCTCCCCACCCCTACCATAAACCCTCAGACAGCAGAGCTGTGTATTTTATGCCCCCACAGTATACATATCAGTGCCTTTCAGCAGGGTGCTCTGTGAATACTCTTCAAATTGAATTGAGCTAGATGTGAGAGGGCAGGAAGTACCCTGGTAGCTGTTGGAACAGGAGCCTTCAACCCGTTAACTTAAAGGGGAAACATTACCAATTGCTGCAGTCTTCTGGAAGCTCATTTATTTTGCCCCAGTGGTAATTAGGGTTTATTCGAGTGAAGAGAAAGACAAGAGAGAAGAAACTTTACCCCCTCGAAATTGCATTTAATAAAATTCTTGGAGAAAATGAGTGAATCATCAGGCTTAATAATCCCCCCCGGGTTTTTGTTGGAGAGAGGCTGAAGAAATGCATAGTATTCAACATTTATGGGACAGCAGATGCACATTTTAACTGAGAAAAATGCTATAATGACTTAACCTACTTTTTCCCCCCTCATTTGTTTCCAAAAGGTTTTTTTCCAGCCTCTGAGTCACTTCCAGTCAGATTCAAAGACAAAAGCTGGCTAATTGTGTGTCAGTGAGCCAGGTTCCCACCCTGCCTTATCATGAACACCCTTTCCAGCTCCAAGAAGATGGAACACTTTGCAGCCTACAAGGCACTGAGTGGAACCTGTCACACAGGGCTCTGGGGCGGGCTCTCGGGGAGGAGGGCTGGGCCCTCCCCACTCACTCCAGCATCTGGCAGCTGATCTCCCAGCTGATAACACCTTGGGTGTCTCCTTCCCAGGGTTATTTCCAGTTGGGAGTTCTTCCTGAATCTACCCCACTCCCTGGGCACCCTGTTGAGCCCAGGAATACAAAGATAAATATAAAAGGAGGCCCTGAGCCTCTGACAATCTGTCAAAGAATGAAGGAGAGAGGCAGAAATGAAGTGAGGTTAGATAAGCCTGGGGGGGCCACACACCAGGTGCTCAGCCACAACGCTGAAACTACTAATTCCCATCCTTGGTTCCTCACCTTCTCTCAGCAGCACTGCACCTGGTGGACAGTTTCCAATTTCTTTTCTGTGTGTGTGTGTGTGTGTGTGTGTGTGTGTTCACTTTAGAGAAGAGAACACAAGCAAGCGGCAGGGGCAGAGGGAGAGAGAGAATCTCAAGCAGACTCTGCACCCCCACTGCGGAGCCCGATGCCAGGCTCAATCTCATGACCCTGAACTCAGGACCTGAGCCGAAAACCTAGAGTTTGACGCTTAACCGACTGTGCCACCCCGGGGGGTCCCAACAGTTTCCAACTTCTTGAAACATGTTCTCTCCAGGTTTCCTTAATGTCTGTGTTCCGACCAGCTCTCTATTCCCACCCCAGCATCATCCCCCGCCTGCTCCTTCTTGTAGATCTTTCTCTTCCAGATAATGGTGCCACATCCTCCCAGCTGGTCACACCATAGACACAATCCTTGATTTGTTCTTTTCTCTCCTTCGCCACATGGAATCTACCAGCTTCTTTACCTCCAAAATATCGCCCCCTGTGCACTCTCCCCATCTACATGGTCACCACTCAACAAAACCACCCTCCTCTCTCCACACTCTGGCCCCTGTGCAGGCGTCCTAGGCCGTCTATAATCTGGTCCGGTAGTGCAGGCACGCACACCACCTTCTCCCAGCTCATGCCACTGCAGCCACACTAGACCTCCTTTTCTTCTTCTACCACCCCACCCCTTCCTCCCTGAAGGCTTTTGCTTTTGGAGTTGATTCTCTGTGCCTCTAAGATTCTTCTGGCCCTTCCTGGGACTGGCTCCTTACTATCTGTCTTGCTCTTTTCTGGCTGCCATAGCAGACTGGATGACTTACACAACAGAAACCTAGTCCTCACAGTTCTGGAGGCTCGGAAGTCCAAGATCAAGGGGCTAGCCGATTCAGTGTCTGGTCAGAGCCCCACTTGCTGGTTTGCAGACACACACCTTCTTGCTATATCTTCACATGGTAGAGAGAGAGAGAGATCACCGCTCTCAGGTCCTATCTTATAAAGGCACTAATCCCATTCACGAGGACCCTACACTTACGATCTAATTGCCTCCCAAAGACCCCACCTCCAAATACCATCACACTGGGGATGAAGGCTTCAGCATGGGGCTTCAGCCTAAATCATTCTGTCCATAGCAGCATTCTTCAGGTTTCACTTCAGCTGTCACTTCCCTAGAGAGGCCTCCTGTGACCCTCACACCTCACCTTCTCTCACATGACCTGGCTTATGGTCTGTCAAACAGTTATCATAACCTATGGCAATTGCTTCTCTTATTTCTCTACTTGCTTGATTCTGAGTTCTCTGTCTCCCCAGTGGAAGAGAACCACCAGGAAGGCAGAGGTCCAATCAGATCTCAGCCTGCTCATTGTCATGGTTGAGCTCACAGACCCAGGTCTATTTCACAGCAAGTACGCAGTCTATCCTTTTTGGTGAATGAGTATAGACGGCAGAGAAAGATCAGTGTAGACATAGCTAAATTAGGTCTCAAGAAAAAGTGGTAGTCCACCAGGGAGGGTCTAGAAGGAAGCATAAAAGCATGACACTACCCCGTGTGATCATGGAATCCTCTCTTGACCTCACGTATCCCTCCAGCTATTCCTTATTACTCTGCTCCCTTTATTGCTTTATTGCTTTTTTGGTCTTGACTCACCGTCTTCCTCTTCTCCCATTATCCCCTCACTACTGCATCTGCCCTAAAGCATTTGACCCAAACTGCTCTTCTCCAAGTTACCAATGATCTCTGTATTGCTAAATTCGCCTCCATATTGCTAAATTCACCTGGCTGGTTTCAGGACCATCTGAGTGAACTTAGCAGCAGTATCTGATATAATTGATTACTGATTCCTTCTAGAAATACTTTCTTCCCCTCACATCTAAAGTGCTACCTCTATTGTCCCCCTCACTTCTCCCCTCCTCCCCCGCCATACTGGTTGTACCATCCTAATCTCCATCCCAATCTCCTTGCTGATTCCTCCACACTACCCATATTCTCTCTCCTGAATGTTGAAGCAGTCCACATACAAATCCTGTAGTCTCTGCTTTTAATATAGATCCCTTATCCAACTACCTCTTTATGGCTTCTGCTGCTGTTACCCTACTCTAAACCATCTTTGTCTCTTACCTGACTACCCCAACAGCTTCTCACCTGGTCTCCCCACTTCTGTACCTCAGTTTCTTCATAGAACAGCAGCCCAAGGAGTCCTTTGATAACTTGTCAGGTCATGTCACTCCTGCACAAAACCCTCCAATGGCTTTCCATTTCACTCAGAGTCAAAGCCAAAAGCCTGACAGTGACATTCAAGACCTTACCTTATGGTCCTACCACCTACCCCTCCCAGTTTCCTTCCACTCTCTTGTTTTCTCATTGCATTCCAGCACCTTAGTAGGCTTGCACTAAATATTTACTGAATAAATATGGTATTTGAGAATGAAGGTTTACAGACTGGAGCCTAGAATTGGGCCACAGAAGAGTGGGCAATCATCACAGCAGAGGCCGTAAATTTCAAAGGCCTTGTGTGCTATGCAAAGTTATTTGGATGTCATCATATATGCAGTGGAGTAGCACTGACCGTTTTTAAGCAATGAGCTCTCGTGACAGTGAACGTGCCTCGAGTGGCTTTGGATGCATCATGGAGCAGAGTAGCGTAGAGTAGCGTAGAGGCCGGTGGCCCAGAGCCCAGGTGACAGGCTGTGGGCAGTTGGACTGATGAGCAAGAAGCCAGTCTGACACAAGTCAAGCTGTGTGAGCAGTTGCTAACTTTGCTCATGGGCCTACCTGACAACATCTCCCTGTATGCACCGTAAAGAAAACATGGAACTCGAGTGTAAGTAGGCCCTCTTAGCCAGATGTCCTTCGCCTGAGCCTCAAACTACAGGTATAACTTGAGTGTATATTGTAAGAATAACAATCACTTGCCCTCAGATAGCACCATAGAGCTTACAAAGGATTTTTCCAACTATTTCATCAAAAACTCAAAGACCCAAAGTACTCCAGCCAGTATGTTTAAGTATCTCGCCACTTCATGGTTAAGAAAGGAGACCACACTTATGTCCTAAAATACACCAGGGAACTTTTCTGGTGAATTGCTAAGAACATAGTTATAATGCAACCTCAGGTGCTTCTTTTCTCCTTACAACAAAAACCATATCGGATTCTAAATTTTCAAAGATCAAAGGTCAGCGTTGTTGTACGACTTGATGCCATAGGTTTTTTTGAATCCATCAAACGACTCTTCTCTCTGCAGTTAGTCACTTGAATGTGTGCACCGAGAGACATATAAATGAGGTAACAGGTAAAATAGGTACTTTCCCCGTGCTACTTCTGCATAGTGTAAGAGCTCATGCTTTGCTTCCTCCAACCACTGAGAAAACATCTATGCTTATAAGAATATTTATAGGACTACCAGGAGTTCCCCTTTAGTCCCCCTAACTCTTTGCACACCCCTAAAAGGGTTTGTTTCTTCATAAATAATCTTTGTACACCCCCCACATGCCTTTCTTCCTTGGCAGAAACCCAATTTAGACGTGACTATATTTGAATGTCACAGCCCAAGCAATTAGTTTCGCGTAGATACTTAAATGTTCCTAGCTGAAGCAGCTTTAGAAATTATCTAGTGAGTCTAACTTCTTCATTTTCCAAATAAGAAAACTGAGGCTCAACAAGCAAAGGGGAGGGAAAAGGAAATTGATGTTTCCTAAGCTGGTGCTGGCATTTTGACTGTAGCAGGCTGTGCTCTGAACATGACTTCCTGTATTCTTCTCCGTGGCAAAAAAAGAAACCTTTGAGGGAGGTATATGAGTACAACTTCTCCAGAGAAACAGAACCAGTAGGATATGTAAATAGAAAGAAAGAGACAGAGAGAGAGAGATACAGAGAAAGAGATAAAGAGACAGAGAGAGAGAGAGAAATTGGCTCACATAATCATGGAGACTTACAAGTCCAAAATCTATAAGGTGGGCAGTCAGACTTGAGATTCAGGGAAAAGAAAATAGCTGTTCAAGTCCACAGGCTATCTGTTAGCAGAATTCCTTTTTGCTTGGGAGAGGTCAGCCTTTTTTTTCTATTTGGGCTTCAACTGATAAGATGGGGCCCACCTATATTTATGGAAGTCAATATGCCTTACTCAGAGTCTATTGATTAAAATATTAATCTCATCCAAAAATACCTTCACAGAAATATCCAGAATAATGTTTGACCAAATATCTGGTCATTATGACCCAGCCAAGTTGACACATAAAATTAACTGCCACAGTAAATAATATAATTTTTAAAATGTACTTTGAAAACCAGTCCCAGAAAGTTTGAGTGACTCAATCAAGGTCACCTTGCTAATTAACTGGGACTAGAACTTGGAACTTTTGAGTCCCAGAGAGTCTTCTTTCTACTAAACTATGTTCTGTCTACTAAATTCTCCAAGGAAAAGAAAGAAAATAGCAATTTTTGAGTACCTAAAATTCTGTTTGCCAGGCTCTGTATGAATGATTTACCTAAAGTGCCATTTAACAGACCACCCTTGTATAGACATGGAATTAGTCTCTTGGAAAGGCTAAATGACAAGCCCAAAGTGGCAAACAAGAACGGGTCAAGTGGAGGTTTGAATCTAGGTTTATATGGTTCTTATACTTCCCACCATTTGGGGTTTTTTTCCCCAATCTGGAATTTTTAAATGATATTTTCCCTTGTATTCATCTTCCTTTCAATTCCGCAAGGTGGAATTTCTCCCCCAAAGTTTTGAGAAATGGCCAGAGTCTTCACCCACTAAGACTATTTCCTCAGTTCAGAGTGCATTTTCCAGTATCAGATTGGAACAGAAGGTGAAGAGATGGATTGTAAGAGATGTATGAACTCTTCCCCATTAAAATGAGTGCCGTCCCAATTTGAAAAGCTATCCCAGGCTCTGTGGGCTCTTTGTGGCTCCTCTTTTGAAATCACTTTCAGGGCCTGCATCACTTGCTTTTCAAAAATAGTTTTAATGTTAACAAATGTTCGTCATTTGATTTGATTTTTAGGAAACAGCACCAAGTTGTCTGATGCCAGCTCTGGTAAATAGAGAGGTACATGATCAAGCTAATACAGTTTAGATTAAGAGTAAAAAAAATGAGGTGTGACTACGAAAGAGCGAGTGATTTTCCTGAAATAGCTGAAAAGTGCTTCCTGGGACAGCCCAGCCTCCTTTTGGGCAATGAAAACAAAGTTGGAATAAGTGTTTAAGTCAATGAGAGCAGTCCCTCAAGCGACTACACAGGACAGAAAATAATCTATCCGGTTTACCCTATTGTGTCATGGTCGTCCCACATATTAAGGTTGTTTTTAAAATAGTATTTTTAGAAATATTTTGGAACGAGATACTCTTACACATATACTAGTTGGTGTTGGCTGAATAATGATCCAGACAACAATGTCAGGACCTATAATATCATAGTAGTCATAGTTCAGGGACAATGATTGAGAAATTTCCATTATTTCTTTGAATCCTGATCATGCAAAGAGCAAATCAGACAAAGAGCTTTTCTTGGAAATAATCTCTCTTTTTTCAATAAACACAAATAAAATGTATGAGAGAAAGGGTCTCTCTCCCAAACGCAAATTAGAGAATTGCAGATCTTTGAAAATTTAGAAAGGAATGTCATCCTGCTCCCAGCTGTCTTTCTTAATGTCCCCTCATAATATCCCTTGTAATCCATACATGGAAGTCCCCTGAGATTCCACACATAATTAACACTTGGCAGAAATAAGGAGAGTCAGCCTAAGGCTCTCTTAAATTTCATTTAAGAAATTTGGATTTCCAGGAGGGTGGTTGGGGGAGGACAGCCCCACTTCCTCCCACAGAATTCCCAGTCACTGAATTTTACATGAATTTATAAAGATGTCCTCAGCCAGTCAAAAGGCATTTATCGAGTGTCTGCTCCATATAGGGCACCATGGAAGTGTTGGAGCCGAAGCACTGGCATGAAACAAAATTCCAACTCTCATTCATTTCACTGGGGTCACTATAGGTCCTCCGTAATACCACGGTGTTAAGAGCAGAAGACATGACCAAGGAGTTAGCAAGAAAAGGTCCACCACCAGCAAGGCAAGAAGGGCACCAAATTGAAGAATGGTCAGGATGGGGAAGGGTGTCCCAGTCCAGCAAAGGTCTGCCCAGGCAGCACGTGGCAACCATATAGGAAGCCTTACAAGTCGGGCTGAGGACAGAACCTGTGGGCTGCCCTACCCGGGCTGCCATTCAGCATACATTTAGGAAGTTGGCTGCTACATTTCAGGCACCATGTTAGCTAGACACTTGCTGACTGCAGGAATCTGAGGAAAGTCTTTTGACTGTTCCGTTTAGTCTCTGAAGTAAAAGATGAGGTCATCACCTGTGAATATGGTTGGGGGGATAAGTTCTGGGGCTGTTTGATTTTGAATAGGTAATACTTGCATATAGTATGAAATATAAATGGTATGAGAAAACAGAGGAAATCTCTGTTTTGCCTCTGTCCACCAGCAATCTAGGTCCCCTCTGTGGAGACAACCAGGCTCCCTAGTCAGGAAAGCCTCTGAGCGGCAGACTGCCATAAAGGAAGCATGAAGTTAATTAAAAAGAATCAGAAGAATTGTTGGGGTAAGTAATTTTTTTTTTTTTTAATCCTGGGCTATCAGCTGACTTTTTGCCCTGAGCAGTAATTAAAAGAGTGTTTAAACCTGTGCCTGTCTTGATCTTCACGGGATTTTACTTTTCCACAGATGGTTGTCAAATCTTTATTCTGCTTCTTTAGCACATTAACAGTATTTTGCAGGACCACCTCACCCAACACCCAACACCTATTATCACTTCACCCAACATCTTTACGGTTACCCCGAGTCATTCCCTACAGGATGCCTGGAGCCCAGCTGTTTCTGGGTATAGCTCCTTCCTTCTGAGCCGTGTGCAGGAAGTCCCAGGAGTTTGTCAGAATGGCTCCAGAACAAATTCCTCCCTGGAGTCCCTAGAACATGCTGCAGAACCAGAAAAATTTTGGAACTCTCGAACATACACTCAGATCTTACACTTTTATCTTGTCCTGTTTAAAGAAGGTATAGGGAAGTACCTGAAGAAAACAAAGGGGAATGCTGTCGGTTGAAATAAAATGCCATGTACCTTTCTCTGCAACTAACAACTTAAAAAAAGAAAATCTATATACCTTTATGCTGCCTGATGGACAGGAGAACAGATGTTCTACAGATTAAAAAACAAGAAAAAAAAGACTCCTGGATTGTTTACACAGGAAGGGATGAAGGGATTAAGAAGATTATTGAAAATGCTAGAGGTAAGGCTCTAGGCCCGATGTACTTGAACCTCTGTGACTGAGACTCATAGCTAGAAATACATTTTACATTGTGACTCAGAATACACATACATAGATGTATGTACATGCACACACATAAAACTAAAATATAAATTATCTAAAACAAATTAACTTTTACTAGGAACAGTGTAATTAGATATTTTTGCTATCCCATTTATTCTACTTTGTTCTCTTTCTCTCTCTCTCTCTTTTTTTTTTTTTTTTTTTTTTTTGGTGCGGTTTCAATGCACTAAATAGATTTTATTACCTATGCAGGCATACCTAGTTTTGCACTTTGTTTTCTTGAGCTTTGAAGATATTCCATTTTTTACAAATAGAAGGCTTGTGGCAAACCTGCATTGAGCAAGTCTATTGGCACTGTTTCCCAATAGCATTTGCGCACTTCATGTCTGTGTGTCACATTTTGGTAATTCTCCCAATTCTTTAAACATTCTCATTATTATTATATTTGTTATGGCCATCTGTGATCAGTGGTTTTTGATGTTACTATTGTAATTATTTTGTGGTGTCACAAACCATGCCCATATGAGATGGCAAACTTAATAAATGTTGAGTGTGCTCTGACTGCTCCACAGACAGGCCATTGCCCCCATCACTCTCCCTCTTCTCAGGCCTCCCTATTCCCTGAGACACAATATTGAAATTAAGCCAACTAACAACCCTACAATGGCCTCTGAGTGTTCAAGTGAAAGGAAGAGTCATACATCTCTCATTTTAAATCAAAAGCTAGAAATGATTCAGCTTCATGAGGAAAGCATGTCAAAAGCCAAGACAAGCCAAAAGCTAGACCTCTGGCACCAAACACTTAGCTTTTATGAATACTAAGGAAAAGTTCCTGAAGGAAATTAAAAGTGTTACTCCAGTGAACATATGAATGATAAGAAAGCAAAACAGCCTTATTGCTGGTACGGGGAGAGTCTGAGTGGTCTAGATAGAAGATCAAACCAAATGCAACAGTCCCTTAAGCCAAACCCTAATCCAGAGAAAGGCCCTCACTTTCTGCAATTCTATGAAGGTTGAGAGAAGTGAGGAAGCTGCAGAAGAAAAGTTTGAAGCTAGCATTGGCTGGTTCATGAGGCTGAAGGAAAGAAGCCATTTCCATAACAAAAATGCAAGGGGAAGCAGCAGGTGCTAATATAAAAGTAGCAGCAAGTTCTCCTGAAGATTTAGCTGAGATAATTCATGAAGGTGGCCACACCAAACAACAGATTTTCAATGTAGATGAAACATCTTTCTATTGGAAGATGTCCTCTAGCTCTTTCATAGCTAGAGAGGAGAAGTCAATGC
Organism: Mellivora capensis; assembly: GCA_004024625.1. Classification (NCBI taxonomy): domain Eukaryota; kingdom Metazoa; phylum Chordata; class Mammalia; order Carnivora; family Mustelidae; genus Mellivora; species Mellivora capensis. The sequence goes on along the minus strand of PISX010003811.1, from coordinate 40,590 downwards.
CTGGCTTAAGAACATCAAAGGACAGGCTGACTCTCCCATGAGAGACCAATGCAGCTAGTGACTTGAAGTTGAAGCCAGAGCTCACTGACGATTCCAGAAATCCTAGGGCACTTAAGAATTATGCTAAATCCACTCTGCCTCTGCTGTATAAATGGGAAAACAAAACCTGGTAGACAGTGTATCTGTTTATAACATGGCTTACTGAATATTTTAAGCCCACTCTTGAGGACTGCCGCTCAGAAAAAAAAGATGGCTTCCAAAATACTACAGCTCATTGACAATGCACCAGGTCACCCAGGAGCTCTAATGCAGATGTACCATGAGATTAATTTATTTTCACACCTGCTGACACAACATCCTTTCTGTAGCCCATGAAGAAGAATTTGGCTTTCAAGTCTTACTATTCAAGAAATATACTACATAAGGCTACAGTATCCATGGATGGTGATTCCTCTGACAGATATGGGCAGAATAAATTAAAAACTTTCTGGGAAGACTTCGCCCTCCTAGATGCTCTTAAGAACACTTGTGATCCATGGGAAGAGGTTATTAGCAGAGCACTAGCGGAAGTTTGGAAGATGTTACTTTCAACCCTCCTGGATGACTCTGAAAGGTTCAAGACTTGAGTGGAGGAAGTCGCTGCAGATGTGGTGAAAATAGCAAGAGAACTGGAATTGGAAGTGAAATCTGAAGGTGGGACTGACTTGCTGCAATCTCATGAGAAACCTTGAACAGATGTGTAGGTGCTTCTTATAGATGAGCATAGAAAGTGGTTTCTTGAGATGGAAGCTACTCCTGGTGAAGATGCTGTGACAATGGCAGAAATGACAACAAGGGATTTAGAATATGACATACACTTAGCTGATAAAGCAGCAGCAGGATTCGAGAGCAGGGATTTCAACTCTGAAAGAACTTCTATTATGGGTAAAATGCCATCAAACACCATCACCTGCTACAGAGAAATCATTTGTAAGAGGCAGAATCAATCAATGTGGCAAACTTCATCATTCTCTTATTTTAAGTAATTGCCACAGCTACCCCAACTTTCAACAACCACCACCCTGATCAGTCAGCAGCTAACAACATGAAGGGGAAACCTTCCACCAGCAAAAAGACCATGACTTGCTGAAAGCTCAGATGATGGTTAGCATTTTTTGGCAATAATGTATTTTTTTAAAAATTTTTAAGGATTTTATTTATTTATTCATAAGAGAGAGAGAAGCAGACTCCTCACTGAATAGGCAGCCCGATGTGGAACTCGATCCCAGGACCCCGGAATCATGACCTGAGCCGAAGGCAGATGCTTAACCATCTGAGCCAACCAGGCACTCAATAATGTATTTTTTAATTCAAGTATTTTTTATTTAACTTAAGAGACTATACTCTAGTGTTAACACAACTTTTATATGTGTTGGGAAACCAAAAAATTCATTTGATTCACTTTATTGTGATAGTCCAATATTCGCTTTAATGTGGTTATCTGGAACAGGACCTACAATAGGGTCCAGGGCATGCCTATTGTTTGAGAAACATTGCTCTAGGCTGATCTCCCAGGCAGGACTCCCAGACCACAGAATCAACTGCCTCTGCCCATAGAGGGAAGCCTATTTCCACTGGTGCAGAAGCTGCTGAATCAGAAGGACCAACCCCCCATCAGATCAGGAAACTACAACTTAGCTGCTGGCTTCAGAACCAAGCCACCTCCATCCCACACTGGCATATCTCGCCTCTAAATTAAAGTTTCACAGGAGTTTATCTTATTGGAAAAGATAAAGCTAGAAGCCTAGCTGCAAGGGACTGGAAGCAATGTAGTTTTTAGCTTTCCAGCCTCAGCAACCAGTAAGGGTTTTTAAATGAGAATCAATAGACCCTAGAAAGCAAGCCAATCCTTCCTCAAGGTGGAGGGTGCCCATTCCATACTGCAGACATCGCTAGACCTCCAGACTACCTGTTTCCTAGTTTTTACAGTGAGAAATCTTCAGCCCAGGGTGTTCCTGGGGTCCCTGCAATTCTGGGAATCCAAGAACTCTGACCATGACTCCATTTTTCCCTGGGATGCACTGAGCGCACTAAGGTCAAATTTCTTAGCGAATCTGAACCAGTCTGACTCTGTAGAAATGGTCACTAATGAGCCCTGGGTGCTCATCTGATGAATCATGCACACGTGCCTATGGGTTTATATGTATGTGGTAAAATATTTAGGATTGAACTTTACATCGAACTTGAAAACGGTGGCATCCCATAAATTTGGTCTTTCAGGGAGTTGCATTCGACATTCACAAATCATTTGGGAAATATTTGTCAACCACCATTCTGTGTCCAGTATTATTATGGATGCTGCAATTCACAGTTAATTAACTAGTGATCTCTGTCCTCAAAGAACTTACAGCCTGATGGAATGATAAACACATAAATCACATTAATGTGTGTGACAGAGGTTAGGACGGGCTCAATCATGGGTACTAAGGGAACATAGAGGAGGAAGACTCGCATGAGACTGCGGAATCATGGAGGGATTTAGAGGCAGTGACTGTCTCATTGAGTTCTGAAGGATGAGTAGTCATTACCAGGTAAGGAAGCAGAGGAAAGGGCATGCCAGGGAGAAGAAAGAGCCAGTGCAGTAGCCCAAGTGCCAGAAACAGGGTGAGGAGCATGAGGGCCTAGGGACTGCTCCACATGATTGACTGCAAGTTAGATGAGGAAACATGGTGGGAAATGAAGCTATGGGAAGAGGCAGTTAGGGCCCAGACCTTACCTGCTCTGCTAAATAAGTAGCCCAAAAACAACAATAATGATGTATTTGAACACTGTAGATTTGTTGTCTCTTCTTTGCCATTGTTTCCTGAGATTTCTGGGGTAGAATACATAAATTGAACATTCACTCCTTTTTTTATCAAATGTCCTGTACTCAGCTTGGTTAATTCTACTAGGGAGGGGTGGGTGTGGAGGAGCGGAAAGCAAGGTCATATATTTTAATGCAAATACCAGATGCAAATAGGAATGAACATCTGGAAATGGGTCATTTATAACAACACTATAATAGGTGAGTGAATTTTTTTAGGGTATTTCAGGGACTACATATTTACATAGAGTTTATAAAAATACTCTTAAAAGAGTAAGTAATTGGGGCGCCTGGGTGGCTCAGTTGGTTAAGCGGCTGCCTTCGGCTCAGGTCATGATCCCAGCATCCTGGGATCGAGTCCCACATCGGCTCCTTGCTCGGCGGGAAGCCTGCTTCTCCCTCTGCCCCTGCCTGCCTCTCTGCCTGCCTGTGCTCGCTCTCTCTCTCTCTCTCTCTCTCTCTGACAAATAAATAAATAAAATCTTTAAAAAAAAAAAAAGAGTAAGTAATCGACCCATTTGTAATTGTGTCCTTGCTGTCAGTAAGAGGGTTTCTTCATATAAATTCACAGCTGCCGCTTACAAAGAAATGCTCTGAGGCTGAACTCTTTTGTACGAGCATTATAGTTTTAGACTGACTTCTGAGCTCCAAACTACGTAGAAACTTTTTGCCAGCTCTGGAATAGATAGCAAGCAGAGTAATACTCATTTAATTCCTTTGCACAGTAATCTGATGGCTGAATATGAATATGCTTCAGAGATTCTTTTAGGACTAGCTGGGGAATGAAATCAATCATAGTGCATAAATTACAAGAAAAGTGCTGTTGGTATCAATTACCTAAGCTCTGTGAATGTAAGTCGTCTAATTTCCTGTTAAATCAGTAATGTTACCAATCTCACTCTATTATTTTAAATAGGACTGTTAACTGCAGTTGCTAGGAGTTGAATGAGGGCAGACAAATGTGAATAGTAAATGAGTCTCACCAGCTAATAACAAATTGAAGGTGTCAACAGCAGTGATATTAAAACATGGCTCTCAGGGCTCCACCCTGATGTCTGCAAAAGAGAATTTGATTCTGTTTCCTTTTTAATTTGTGTCCCTGCCCTCTCCCTGAATCCATTTTGTACACAGCAGATGCCAAGTAGCTGAGGTGTTCCTCTTGCCACAGCGAGTCTCTATCTTCCCCCAAAGATAATGATCCTGAGCGGGTACAGGAAGTCTTGGCTGCACTTTCCCTCGTAATCTACCCACCCTCCCCGCTCACAGCCACATTTCACTGACTCATAATTTCCAAGTATGATCAGCATGCTAACAGGAAAGATCCAGTCACTGGGCAGAGCAGCCACCCTAGAGGCTGGCCAAGGCCTATCCAATGACCGCTGGTGGCTGCCACCATTGATGGTGAGACAGAAATAAGGACAACCACAGCAACAGCAGCACTAAAACCTGGAGTACAAGAACACTGAGCATCAAACCCCTGCCGTCTGGTTGCTTCCTCAGCACACCACACACCTCCCATGACACACCGACTGAACTGAATGGGGCTGGGGGGAGTGCAGCTTTATTGAGCATCTAGCTAGTAGTTCACATCCTATTCTCCAGAAACAATAAAATTAGCAAATGGCATGTCACACTGAGTAGCGTCACGGGAATCAAACTTGCTGGGATCCAAGTTACAACTGAGGTTTGGATAGACCTGGATTCGAATCCAAAGAAATCCCATATGGTATGGTCAGGTCAGGTCTCCTTCTGTGAGGAGACATCCTCTCAGGCGCACGCTGGCAGTGCCATTCCGCTGGTTCTGACAGGAAACGTAACTCCGCCCTTCTTCTTTCCTCTGTAAAGCCTCATCTTTTATCGAAGAAACCCAACTGCCCAAATCACCCCCATTCTTTTTCAGTTTGCCTTCTTCTGTTTGTCATCACCTTGCAAATGTAAAGGTGCCTACAATTCTCTAAATCCATTTACAAGTGCCCTCCTTAGTTCTACTTACACTCACAGAACTCCTGATGAATGAAGAAGATTCTCGAAACAAAGGATAACTTTTAATAAGTTGGTTGTCAACCAGTCTGATGAACCAAATAGCTAAATGCTGAATGGTCTTAAGGAACTGGTGGGGAGCTCAACTTAAGTCAGGTTTTAGTTTTATTTAGTCACTTGGTCAGTTCACTCCTTGCCCAACAGACATTCTCAGAAGAGAAGTTTGCTGTAGTGCTACAGAAATTAAATGTAGAAATGAACGCGTGAGTCAGGGAAGGCAGGCCAGGGAACAGAGTGGGAAGAAGGCAGCCCAGGTCAACTCCATATCACTCGTTGCTCCAGGAGCATTTGGTAGAACTGAAGAGAATTAAGATCAAGGAAGCTGGCAGGCCTCCCAGGACATACTTCTTAGGTTCGGAAAAAACCACCGCAGTCCTACATGTGGCCCTGGTCCGTCTTGCACCACGACTGAAGACAATATCGCAAATTAAGTTGAAATACTTAGAAAATGAGGATGCTGTACTGTATGAGGATGGGAGAGATACTGAGAGAAACAAATTGAATTTGCACAAACGGCAACGGGGTCACGAGAAATCCAGGAGCTATAGGAGTCACAGGACTCATTAATAGCCGACTAGAAGCAGGTCCCCCTGTCCGAAACCCCTGGCATGCCCCACGTGGCTCCCACTCCGGCGGTAGCTGGATTACTTCACAGACTGTAAAGTACTTAAAGGCTGATTACCTATTTTCAACCTCTGTGACTGTAAATGAGATTAGAAAGTTTGTATGATGGGAAATTCAATGGTGTATCATGTGAGAGCAAGAAAAGAAATGTACTTATGATAAAAATCCTTTCTGACACAAATAACTCAGCAAGCTGTTGAGGAAGGCCAGGTCTGTACACATCGAGGTGTTATTATTAGCCAAGACTCTGGCTACGTTTATGTTTCTGGTCAGGAGCAAAGAAAAAAAGACACCAAATTCCTAAAGAAAGATTTACCTAGTACGCAGTTCTTCAGAAACGGAGTTATTTCCTCTTTCAATACGAAAATGTCTATTTTTGTGAAATCATCTCTCCAGAAACATGCCTTCTCAAGGAATACTGTAAGACTTTCTCACATCAGAAAATGCTCTGATAGAATCATCAGAGGCTTTTTGAGTGGCAAAAACAAAACAAACAAAGCCTGTACCCTCAAAAGCCTGGATTTACTATCAGGAATTATGGTCGTTGTTATTTCAACCTCTTTTCCCAGGAGGATCATCTATGAACATGATTCAAAAGTCTCAGAGGGACCCAGCCGGTCCCAGATTGTGGCAGCCTGGCTCAAAGTTGGAAGGTGGAACGGGCTGTCGCTGGGACTGACACGGGAAGGGCAGGGGACAAAGGTACGGTGGCAGGAAGGAGCTCCTGGTCACCCTGAGATGCTTTACTGCTAGAAGTTCAACGCAGCCTGTCCCGCCTCGGGCCTTCCCCACAGAAGCTGAACATAAAAGTATCGATTTCTAAAGAATAGCAACATTAACAGTTCATGTGAATCCTGTGCTCGCCACATGCCAAACCCCAAGCCTAGCACTTTCTCCCTCCAACAACTCTGAGAGGGTATAAAGGGAAAGAGGGAGAGGAGGGGAAGGGGTGGGCCAGGCCTGCTCACACTGCATTGGCCCAGTTCAGTCACATGGTCCCACCTGAGTGCAAAGATGACAGAAGCCGAGAGCGTGGATATTGGGGAGCACCAGTAGCCTTTGTCTCAGGAACCAGAATCTGCACTGGATTCACTATTTAGTTCCTTCTCTCTTTGCTGCCCAACAATTATTTTTACAAAACAATTTTTAGGAACAGTAGAACAGAAGATTTCCTGAAGGGGATCTACTGCTTTCTAAACGGTGCTGTGTATATTTAGATCCATTATTTGCTCCCACACTCAATACCCTGGAAACACGTTTTCTGATTTGCATTAGGTGTTGTGCCTTTGGCTTGCACTGAGGAATACAGTGAGAAATCACGGCATGAAAAACACTGTTGTATCTACCCAAAGGATGGTTTTAAGGGGAAAATATTCTCTCTGGTCTTAGTATGAGTAAAAGCTATGCTTCTCTTGAATTGATTTTTTTTTTTAATCTTATGAGTGTTCAGAATCTTAAAATTGCACATCTATCCCACCTTGCTAAGTCTACTAAGCAACTGAGAGCCAACGTTGACACACTCTTCCAAACACTAAACAACAATTTTATCATATTCATTTCTGTGTACAGACTTTACCTATCTTTATCATTTTCTTGTCAAACACACAACTTTCCCTTCACACTAATTGTTCCTATTATTTATTTTCTAGTTTTGTATTTTACGTATAGAGGTAGAACCTTATAATACAAGATGGGGGAAACAACATGAATTTGGTCACAGTTGCAATTTGGAATCTATGCCAAATTCCAGCTTCGCTCTGAGGGTTATTCGGAAAGACAAATGTGATACATACTCCCCAGCTGTCACACTGCCTCAGTGAACAGGAAACTCTGTGAGCAGCTGACCCTCAAAGCTGATCTTAGGCCAATGGCATTCTTGGTGGAATCCCCACATCTTAGAGGTGAAAAGTGCCTGATGTGGAATGTGTGACAAAATTGCTCTTTTAGTTAGGGCCTTTGCTTAATGAAGAGCTGTGAAAACATGGGACCTGTGGGAATGGTTTAAGAATGACCCATGTGCTCACACTGCAAATCTGCTGGGGCCGGCTAGCTGAGTGACCTTGAATAATGCACTTAGCCTCTCTGGGCTTCTCATGTTTTTATCTGTAAAATAAAAAGCATTGGACCATTGGACTAGATACTCTCTAAAACCTCCTGTAGCACAATAAATCTGTGATGAATTCTTTATACACATTATAAAAAGTATAATCTCAAAATTCCCCCAAACATTTTAGAAATACATGATTATGTCAAGGAAAAAAAAAAAAAAAGCTAGTGGGACACTTACACATGATAAAGCAGGCTAGGAGTAAAAGTATTTAGAAACCACCACAGTAAAAGATAGCTGCTTATCCTTCCTCTGTGTACAACGGGAGGTCACAGCTCCACTGTATAGACATGATGTATCGACACAATGTATTAATCTGTGTTGGAATCTCACTGGGGCACCTAGGCAGTTAATCCATCCCTTGGCTTCAGGAATCCAATACTGCCCTAAGAACCCTGCTGTGGAATTTCCAGGGCACGCTGGACATGGGAATCAGCTTGCTCCACTGGTCGCCTAATTGAGAGGCTCATGTCAATGGACCACATCTCCCCAAACCATCCCAGTTTCCTGATTGCCCAAGTCAACATGAACAGTGTAAAGCATCTCTCCACTGTAACCCAGGAGGACTATGAGTCGGCCACACCACTTGAAGTTCAGGACCTTGTGCTGAAAAGACATTTTATGGCGAAACAAGAGATTAGCTAATCTTTCAGGCTAACGGAGGGCCAGCTACAAATGTTTCCTGTGTGTATTGTGAAACCCTGAGATGACAGAGAAGTTCCGCATTGCACTCCGAATTTCCCTTCCCCCATGACTTCCATTGGTCACACAAGCTATTCTCTGAGGCAAGCTGGCCAAAGCATGATGTTGTAATTTTTCTTGGTTCAGACTTCTAAATTAAATCTGCTTAGAAAAAGAAAAGACTTTAAAAAAGAAAATTTAGTCCTTTCTTGAATTATGGAAGATTTTTCTTATTTTTCTTCACCTATTGCTAGTCTTATTCTTTGTTAACAAATCCATTCTTTGGATACTTACTCAGGGGCCAAAAACAAAAGAAAAAAGAAAAAAAAACACCCTAGAAACTGGGCACTTAAGCAATAAGAACTCAGACACTTGTGGTTTGAGACAAATGCACTGACAAAGAACACAGCCCCTGAAATTTCACATTTTCAGCCAACACCAATGATCCACTTTGATGAATAAATGTTAATACTATTTTCTTTGACTCATAGTGTATGCATTTAATATTCTCTTTGGCCTTACTTACAAGAGAGTTTCTCTCTTTCTTTCTTTTTTTTTTTTTTTTAAGGGTAAAGGCGTGGGAATTTCCCAACCACATTGTTCCACTTCATATCTTCTTCTTTCTCTTCTGATTTTATTTTCACTGCAGGCCAGTGTGAAGGCAAATGTGTATTGTCTGGTATCCTCTGGGAACCGAGGAGAAAATGACTAGGAACTACTAGAGCAAGGCATGCTTTGGAAACCAGTCTGACTCTCACGTTGACGTGGTCCTGGTTAGCAAAAGTGGAGTCCTAAAACATCTAACACCTCTCATAGCTGTGTTTTATTAATCTGTAAACACAAGCATACATGTCTGACATAAAAGAGTGGGTGACTTACCTTTGTAAGGTAAATGGGCAAAATATGAGTATGCATTGGTGTTTATTTATATTTGCTTAAAAATATTGGAAAGATACACAAAAAACTACAAAACAGATTTCCTAAAGAAAAAAAAGTAAATGACTATCTGCCAATGATCATTTGCTGATTTTGTCTGACTTCTTTCTTTATTTCTTCAATAATAAATCTATTGTCATGCAGTTAGAGTAGGCTGAACTCCCCCAAAACCCAGGCTGAGAACACACTCACCCTCCCCAAAAGCACAAGATTGTTTCTCCTTAGTTTCATTAATGCCATGAGAATTCCAGAATGATACTGAACGAGAACAATATTTTGGATGTTATCACATTACCAGCTGAGAACTCTCAATGTGCATTGCTATTTCACTGACATTCAGCTCACAGCAAAGCAAACATGGCGTTTCAAAACCCAGCGAGTTAAACCTTCGTAAGAGAAGTCTGTAGCCACAGCTTCCTGAGTCCTGTTTACATATCTCATTTGTTAAACCAGATTCCTCCCAGAACTCATCTCACCAAAGTTCGTGTTTGACTCCACTCTGGTGTGCATCTCTGTGAAAACATTTTAGTGGCCAAGATGCAGGAAGGCTGGTTAAAGCACACATCGAATCAGGAATTGCCGCCCAGCAGCTGCCTGGGGATGGGACAGTTCACCAAGGGCCAAAGATCTGTACAGACCCTCCACACCAAAGGTTTTCGGAGGCAAGGTTTCAGGAGAAATGTTTAGAAGCTGCATACCACACAGCTGGAAATGAAGGCTGAGCTATTTTCTGGGGAATTTGAGTTATGTGTACAGCCAATCAGGAACAATAAATGGATTTGTGTCCAGTGATCATAACTCCCCATAGTTCCAGACGGACTTAGAGTTGATACAGCGTTTCCTACACATTCTCTCTCCCTGAGTCTCAAAACACTCCCGTGCTGGGCAAACAAGGCTGCTCCATTCCTGCTGTCTTAGAATGAGAGCTCCAAGGCCTGGAACATGAGATGGTCTGTCTCTTTACACCAGATACACAGGGCAAGCTGGAACTCCCCTGTAGGTTTTCTGAGGGTACTCTCCATTGAGCAGGCTGCCTTGGACCTTCAAAGCCAGTCACTGAATTAAGGAATTGACCCACTTAGCCAACTTCCCATCAGACAAACGTGAGCGTCCTATTCATCTAATACCGAACTTTCCATCAGGCTATTTGCATTATACTGAGACACCGAAGACACAGTCCCATCATTAAGTAACTTGAGACAGTGATGGTGTTTTAGGTCTCTTTCCCCCTCCTGCCTGGGTTGTCTTTTCATTTTTTTCACAGCTCTTGTAACTCAGGCTTCATGAGCAATTAAAGGAGGCCTGAAACTAGATATATGGTCACAAAGGTCTGGAAGGGGAAATACAGCCCCTATTTCTAGGCTTTTGTGGGGCAGATCTGACAACAGGAGCAGTCCCATCAGGCGTGTTCTCCACAGCGTCATTTTATTTTCCTGAAAACATTTGTCCTTGCTACAAGTGGATTAGAGGTTAGAATGCAGGATTGGCAGGCAGGATTTGTGGTTTCTATTATTAGCCCCACCACAGTTTTATCTCACAAGGTTGAGCCCTGGGCAGTGTCGTTTTTTGGAGAAAGGACTTGACTGGGAGCTGATGCTGGCCTTCCTGTGAATGAGAGGGGTAAGCGCCATAGTCAAGTGCCAGCCAAGCATGAGGGTCCACAGGACAGTGTCGCTTATTGCCAGGGTTGATATGACTAATGTCCACAAGTCCTCTCCGGACAGGGGAATTGCAAGGAGATCCTATGAGGCCTTTCTTCCCCAACTTTCTACAACAGGAACAGAAACCACTCTTTTAGGAAGCCTCGTTCAAGGAAGAGGGGAAAACCCTGAGGTTCTTTTCCCAATGTGCTCTGGGGTCTGTGTGCAAACCTGTAGGTTTCCAGGAGTGAGTGAATGTGTGTGTGTGTGTGCATGTGTGGAAGTCTAAATGTACACTAAGGTTGTTTGGAGAGGTAGAGATAAAGGTGGTGGTGGTATGTTCTCAGACCATCACTGGTGTTTCCTTGATGACAGATACCATAATTCAAGCTGGATCAAAGAATCTAGGTAGAGAAGGGAAGAAAAACAATTTTGCATGTGCTCAACTCTGAGAGATCTACTATCACCTTCAGAGCTTAAAAAAGATGAATTAAATCAAATATGTTCGAAACACAATGTGTCAGCCATGCATTGCTTCAGACAACATAGCCCCAAGACCACTTCATGCTGCTGAGAACACCTGTGGGCACATATGCTCAGTCCTAATCCAAAGCCCCAGGACCTCACATTGCCCTAGGCAGGAGAGACAAAGAACTTTGGCCCTGGATTCTGAGTCTCGGCATCGAAGACTTACTTTTCTGGCCCCAACCCATCTTCGTTTGATAACTGTGATGTTTGCCTTTGTCATCAACGAAGCACTGTGTGCCTACCCTACCAGCTAGCCCAGTCCCTCTGAGAATGAATGCAATGAGCTCAAATTAATTCACTTATCCAGTCAAGAAATATATACATGCCTGGTTATTATGTGCCAAATAATGTGCTAAGCCTGAGGATAAGGGAGCAATGATAAAACAAGACAAAAATGCATAGTGTTTGCCAAAGGGAAAACAGATGTCAACTGCCCGCCTTCCTGGACATTTCGATATTGCCCACCATCCAAGTCTCTCTCTATTCCTGGGTTCTGTCCACTTCTGAGGAATTCTTGCTCTAGAACCAGACCTCCTCCTAGAACCTGTGGTGGACCACCTCCCCCAGATGCTGCCCTTCACTGTGACACCCCACTCAGCTCCATCAGACCACGATGACCTCATCAGAACGCAGTATAAGATTCTGACACTTAGGCTTTTAGCATTGGCCCTAATGTATGGGAAAATTTCATTCTTTTTCAAAAGAAAAAATTTTAAAAGCAAAACTAGTCCTAAATTTGTGGTAACAGAACAGATCCGTTCATGGAAAGGAGAGTCCTGAGGCAGCCCAGGGCTGGTGCCTCATAGATCCCTCCTTTCTACTCTTCCTATAAGATGGCATGGGCGCCATGGACTGAATATTTGTGTCCCTCCCAAGTTCATATGTGGAAGCCCTAACCGGCCCCCCTACCCAGGGTGATGGGTATTTGGAGATGCACCTTGGGAGGTAATTAGGTTTAGATGATCTTGAAAGTGGAGCCCCTATAATGCGGTTGGTGCTCTTAGAAGACACCAGCCCAGAGCATTCCCTCTCAGTCCCTCCCCCAGGAACTCCTCCCCAATGTGTGAGGACACAGTGAAACTGTATCTGTCTGCAAACCAGGAAGTGGGCCCTCACCAGACACTGACTCGGCCAGCACCCTAATCTTGGACTTCCCAGCCTCCAGAACTGTGAGAACTGTGAGAATAAATGCCCGTTGTATAAGCCACTCAGTCTATGGTATTTCGTGATGGCAGCCCGAGCTGACCTAGACAGGAAGATACTCAGAAGACACTGTTGTAAACACCAGGAAACCTGGTCCCTGGCTCCACCACTAACCTTGTCACCTGTGTCACTGTCTAGAGGTCACTGAGGAGTTTGATTTGCTTAGGATTGGGGTGAGGCTCAGCTGTGGGGTAAGACTATCTGTTGAGCACATTTATGGATTCTTTTCTGAAAGCTGAAATTTCAGTGGTTTATTTTTTTAGGTTATATCAAAAAGCTGCTTCTCTGTCAAAGCTCCCACTTCTAGATGCCATGTACACTTTGTACATTATCTGTGACAGCCCAGCATCTTGCCACTCTAAGTCATCCACTCTGGCTCTTGGATAACAAGCAAAGAAACCAGCTGGGAAAGAGAGGGCTCAATATGGAAGGGGGTGGGTCTAGAAAGGCAGAGAGCATGAGAATACGTGACTCTGTTTGTAGCTGTGAATACATTTTTTCTTGATTTTTCTTTTTTGTATTAATAACATTCTATTTAACTGAAATTAGTGTTTAGTGAATGATAAGCATGGGTCAGCCACTTGGGTAGGATCTCAAAATGAAATGATAAACAAGGTTGCCATGGTCTCAGCTTTCAAAAGAGCACAAAATCTTTCCAAGATAATACAATGAAGTTTATAAATACCACAGGTATAATCAGTCTTAAAGGCAGAATCCAAGAGAGGCACCCAACTCAGATATGGGAAATAGAGAAGGAAACACAAGCCTAGAAGAAGAGGCATCTCAGTGGATGCTGTTGCCATCTAGTTACAATGTTTTAATGGTAGTTGAATGATAGGAGCCTGATGGGCCGTAATTTGCTTAAACACTCTTCAACTGTGGAAAATTTAAGTTCCTCTCCCTCTCCTCTCTCTCCCTTCCCCGAGGCATCTCCTCTACTGTAAATAATAACATTAACTAACCCTAGCAAGTGATTTGTTGCTACAGTGAGCCTCATTTTTGCCTGTCAAATGAGTGGGGCTTATGCTGGTGAAGTTTATCCAGGAGGAGAGCTCTCTCATCTCTAATATGAAATGCAACCTCATGTAGGTGATTTCACTTTGCAGATTGCAGACAGTCAAAAACACACATCTCCGGACCACTTCTGACACACAGGTATTTCTTTCTTCCAGTAATCAGCATATATACGAGGAAAATGAATCATTGTAGATTTTGTGTAAGTAAAGCATAATTATGATAGTATATTTTCATGTGGTTTTATGAAAAAAGTTATATAATGCATTCTAAAATCAAATATAAGTGATTTTGGATTAGCCGCATTTTTAAAAGTATCTTTGCCATTGTTCACTGAGTAGAAGTGGTTTGGGTATGATCTGTGGTTTTTATTATCTGTGCTTTCCTCCACTGGGACATTTAGTCATTGAAAGTTGAGTACAGACTTTATGACTATGTTTTTGAATTGACCAAATCATCTTACAGTTGCTTTGTAAAACTTAATTAATGCTTCTTAAATGCTTTAAGATCTTAAAGGCATGGAAAGAAAGTTTTATTCTGAATTCTAAAATATTAGACTTCCACATTATATCTACAAAGAATATGAGATTTCTTTTATGTCAAAATCTGCTAAAGCAAAGTAGGAAATTAAGGAATTGAAGAGATGATCCTGTCCAAAATAAAACATAAATGATGACATTTCCACTCTGCTTCTTTGTGCAATGCACTGCCTAGGAGAATTATTCCTATCTTCAAAGTTCCTGTAATTCACATCTTACAATTCATAATGTCTAGGCTCATTGTGTGCCATGCTTACCAAAAGATGACCTCCAACATTCAATCAAAGAAGTTTCCTATGCAATTTACTCAAAGTCTGTATGCATAAAGGCGAAAAAAGTAATGCTAAAATACTCTTCTTGAATCCTTATGTACAGTTTCCACTTCAATGATAAATGTGAAATAAAGAGATTTCAATTTCTTTGTTAATAATAGTCTCTTTAAACCAATGAGATGCATATTCTTCTACAATAAATTACATGGGCTGGATTTGATTATCAATTATGAAGAAGAAACTTTAATTTTTTTAATTATTTGAAAAATAGATCATTCTTCTACCTGGGATGGCTAAAAATCATAATAATAACAATCCCCTTTATTCATTCTATTCAGGATAAAAGTCTTTGTGGAAATGTTAGGCAACTGTTTTGTTTTCGTCATATTCTTTTGCATGTAAGGCATTCAACAGAATAATTGTTTAAAGAAATGACAAGAACATACTCTTTTGTAAAAAAAAAAAATCTTGGCTCACCGTCATTTTGTTATGTAGATGTGTATGTACTAAGGATTTTTAAAAAGTTAATTAAAGACTGGATTGCTAAAAGGGATTCAAAATCATGATGGTGATTCAGGAATATTAAATGGGAACATTTTCAAGGTAGAAAACAATTAGTACCCAAAGGACCTCCACTGATCAAACTATCTCTTGTTTGGAATACCATCCCCACACCATTCACCACCACCCCAATATTCTCTTCAAGGTCCCACTAAAATGTCCCTTTTCCTTTTTTTTTTTTCTTCAAAAACAGTTAGTGACAGAGCCAGTCACTCCCTTCTGAGAGCCAGGCCATGGACTGAGATATCAGAACCAATGGGAAACTGTTCTGCCCCTGAAATGGGGGAGGAAAGCATAATTAGATAAGTTACAGTCAAACAAAGGAGACCTCATTAGAATATGATCAAGTGGGCTCTGGGTAAAAATAGGAACATATATTTATAAATCTTGATGTTTTCACAAAACTCTCTCTGTACTCCTACCTCAATAGTGTATTTGTATTCAGGTCAATTCTCAAAAGTATGCATTTAGTTTTCCTCTATGGGCTAGACACACCAAGCCTCGTCCTGGTTCTGACGCCAAGGTAACCCTCGCCACAGTGGACGTAGAGCCCAGGACAAGCCCAACAAACATATAATAGGGGCTTGAGGGATTCATATAGAATAAGCAAACAAATAACAAAGTACCAGATGAACTCATGTTGGCAAACAGAGAAAGCTTTGGAAAGTACAATGCAAAACATATTCATTTGGGTGTAACTGGGCATGGCCCAGGAAGTCGATGCATACCTGGCTGCAGGGAACCTGTGGTTTCATTTGGTCCTGCTCAATAGGTACCTATACCTTATCAATCACTTCTGACAATTTAACTTTTTTGAAACTCCTCAATCTTAATAACAATTGCAGAAAATCAAAGCAAAGTGAAGAACCAGGCAACAGTTTGTAGGAGTTACTGTTGAAGAACTTCTACTGCTCTGAGAGATTTAGCCTGAAAAATGAGAATTTAAACATACATTTTAATAATTTTAGGAAAATGTTTATAGCACGCTTAGTTGTGAAAGTTGGAAACAAGAAACAACCCAAATATCCCCCAACAGGATGATGGACAGATTGTAGTATCTTCATACCATATAAAAAGGAATAAGCTTCTGATATATATAGGGATGTGCATGGACCTCAAAAACATCGAGTGAGGGCGCCTGGGTGGCTCAGTGGGTTAAAGCCTCTGCCTTCGGCTCAGGTCATGATCCCAGGGTCCTGGGATCAGGGCCCGCATTGGGCTCTCTGCATTGGGCTCTCTGCTCGGCAGGGAGCCTGCTTCCTCCTTTCTCTCTGCCTACTTGTAATATCTGTCTGTCAAATAAATTTAAAAAAAAAATCGAGTGAAAAATGCCAGGTGTAAAAAAGTACATACTGATTGACTGCATCTCTGTGAAGGTCAAGAAAAGGCAAAACTAATCTCTGGTGTTAGAACAGTGGTTGCCCAGGAGGCTGGAGGGGGAACTGACCGAGAAAGAGCAGAAGGGGACTTTCTGGGATGATGGAAAGCTTTTACATCTTATATTGAGTGGTGATTACACGGGTACATACAATTGTCCAAATTCATTGAACTGAACCCTTATGGGCAGTGCATTGTATATAAATTGTACTACAATAATAGGAAAAAAAAAACCCTTAGGAACATTGCACATGTTCTAATTGCGGTTTCCTTTTCAGGATTTTTATTTAAAATGTAATCTTAGAATCCTCACCTTCAGTTTAAAGATTTTTAAACATGCGTCTTAAAATCCATAGCATTTCTGTAAATCATACCACAATGTGCACATTTTCAGGGTAAAATGTTTAGTGCCGATAAGAGATGGCGCTAAACCCACCGATAATAGAGCCTTTTGCCATATCAGATTCTATTCAGAAACTAGAGGCACTTGGTTTGATGTGTTTCTTTTTTGTGAATTAGTTCAGATGGCAGCAGCGTGTTCTCTCCTTCAGAAGCACTCACACAGATTACAGGCATATCTATAGGACGCTGAGTTTCTGCCCTTGGAGATGGCAAGGCTTCTTGCTGATCATTCACACCTTCTCACCTGGCCTCCTGTTACCCAGCACACATATTTGTAAGGCAGTTTTGTGCATTAGGGATTTAATCTGTGGTGACTGGAGCTGAACTTCTCTCTCACTAAGTGTATTTGACTGTATGAAAATGAGAGCCTTGACCTTGGCCTTATTAGCACTCTCTTCCAAACAGCTAAGTGAATCAGCCGCTGGCACATACCAGTAATAAACTGAAAACATGTTAGGTTGATGGTGATACTAAGATGCACATAAAGCCATTCTTTTCCCTTCAAGCCCTTGGTGAGAGAAAGCAAATTTTCAAGCTTTCTAATACCCAAGACCGCAGTCCCATCATTACCACTGCCCTGCTTTTCCCTTCTGTGCCCCAAAATAAATACCCAAGTAGGAGGTGTGACTTTCACTCCACACACAAGATTTTATGAGAGATGCCGCAATACTTCATTTTGTTCCAAAATCAAAATACATCTGAGTGTAAGTCTTCATCTTGCGGGCCTCCCTGTGCTGTACAAAAGCCGCTGGGAACTTACCTAAATCACATCACTTGAATGAAGCCCTCTTGTCCTCAACCCAGACCAATCACCACGCATGTGCTCATTGTCCAGGCTCTCACGGTCCGTCAAGTTCAGACAGCTCTGTGATGCCAGCCAAGTTTGGCACAGAGCTCTGCCAAAGCTGAAAAGGCCCAGAGCCTAATATCTAGCCTCTCTAGCTACACCACATAGCCATTCCCCTCCAAGCTCTTGCCCAGGCTGCTTCAAGGAAGCTGGGTGTGCATCTCTGTTCCATGAAGAACAAACTAAAGACCACCATTCTTTCTCAGTCTTAAAAAAGTCTCTTCTATTCCTCTTATGATAGGAATTGTGAAGGGAGAAAAGAAGAGAGAAAAAAAAAGACCAAAATATGTAATTTAACATTTCAGTTATGTAAACATATGCACATCTCCCTAATAATATCACCTGTATCAGTATATCAATCAATATAGCTGGTTTTGGTTAAAAACTCTGTTACTGATCAACTGAGAACTGGGGCAAGTTACCTGAACACGGAACACCTCACTTTCTTCACCTGTCCACTGAGAATGCACCTTAGCCTGTTTTACACGTCTATTATAAGAACTCAAGTAAACAGCCATGACCTCGCACCATTTACAGAGTTTGTTTTCCATTATTAATTCATGTATCTTCCAAATAATTCTTAAAAGATGTGACAGTGTTTTATAATGAGCAAAGAATGGTACAAAAGTCTTATGATGTCCTTTTTAAATGAAGACCCAGTAATCCCATCTTGACATGTTTTTTAAGTTTCTTCCACGGCTGCTCCCAACCACCATATTAGATGCCACATACTCCACATTCTGTTAATTGTGAAGAACTTTATTCCAATTATTTTCCCATTATCTTCCAGGCCTACTTCTAACCTTCTATATGATGGCCCTATATTTGGGCAGCTGTTATTCTAAAAAATGCTTTTTCCTCTGTATCCATTTAAAATGTCAAATGGACTACCAGAAAATACCTTCATCATTTTGTCTTAGGGCCATATTAAGTCTCTTGGCATAATCTAGTCTGCAAGGAACTTAATCCCACAAGAGATTAAACCAGTCCATTGCACAGAGGACATCTTGACATTTGAATCTGATGAACAATAGGTAGCACATCCATTAGTTACCCAAGACACATGTTCATCAGAGGGTAAAAGTTACAACCTATGGAATTCAGGAGCCAGTCACCTAGATGAGATTTCTAGGAATCCAATATTCTGGACCATCCTGGGATATTCCCTCCAAAGTGAACAACAATTTCTTACACCTTGCACCAACTATAACCAAAAGCAGTTTTCACCATTTGGTGGGCCTCCATAATTTGGAGGCAACATATAACATATTTTCAGTGTGCTTCTCTAATCAATTCAATGTTTAATCCATATGCAGCCAGAATTGAGTGATGACAAAGTAAAGGAAGGCTCAACTAGTCCAGCGTGTAGCCTGTCGACTAATCCAGTGTAAACTAATCTTTCTACTACATGGGCTTTATGTCTCAGTAGATCCAGTAACACTGGATGTCTCTATGGTAAATAGGGATGCTATATGGAGCCCATGGCAAACCCCCCAAAGTTGACCATGGTGCATACCCTGAGGATTTGAAGGAAAGTGGTGCCCTCTTTTCCAGAGAGCTATTTTCCTTTTGAAAAACTGTCCTTGCCTTTCTCCGGGACCTTGCAGAGAATGAATCTCTGACCTTGCGATGAGCTGCCTGTAATTGACTGGGTATTATCTGATTCATTAGACCACACAATCAGGCATGCATAGCAACACTTCATCCTCAGCTAGAAATGGCATGTGCAATATCACACTCAGGCGGGTCTCAAAGGGACAATAAGGCCATGTGTGCTGATGACTCGGGCTCCTGTGCACATTCTTCTGCTGCATATCTGTCTTCCTTTCACCCAGTGCTAGATTTTTATGGAGATATCCCTGTGAGCAAATGACTGAGAAGGGTTCTGGTTTACAGATGTTTCTTCCTCAATATACTGGTAAACTAGGAATAGAGCTCTATAGCCACAAGCTGGAGTATGCTAGCCACACAGAGTACGCAAATCAAAAAAGCACAAGGAAAGAAAAGTCCTCTCAGTGGGCAGAATGTTAAGCAATATGTCTCGCTGTCCACTTTGACTGGACTGAAAGACGGCCCCAGGTATGGGCGGACCTACACTGCTTTGTGGGTAATAACTAATGGTTCGGCTGGATCATCAGAGATTTAGAAAGAAAGGATCAGAAGATGGTCTGCAAAGCAGTATATAGATGGACCTCTCAAACCGGCACCGAGCATGGGGACCTTTGTATGAATTTTAATTATGTGAATGTTCCCAAAGACATCTGTTCCAGACAAAGCTCTCAATAATCAGGTAAAAAAGAGAGCCTGTCTGTCAGTTTCTTTCCCCCAAAACCCAGGTACTTGGCCAATAAGCTCATGTACATGAGACACAGAAGCCAGAATGGAGGCTGCATTTGGATCCAACAACATGGTCTTCTCATCATCAGTTGTGATCTGGTTACCACCACTACTCAGTGCTCAAGCTGCCAGTAGCAGGATCCAGTGCCAGCTCCTACTATGGCACCATCTGATGGGGAAGGAGGATAATTCAGCCACCCGCTACACTGCACCCCTTCCATAATGGAAGGGCCGCAATTGTCTTCACTGGAATAGACAGTTGTTTGGGTTATGGATTTGTCATCTCTGCTTGCAATACTTCTGTGAACATACCATCTGTGTTCTTATGGATTACCTTATTCACCTTCCTGGTATCCCATACAAACTGCTTCAGACTCAGCAACTCATTTCACAGCAAAAAAAAAAAGAAAAGAAAAGAAAAGAAAAGAAAAAGAAAGAGAAAAAATTATAGCAGTGAGTTCATGCCCACGGAACTCGCTTGTCTTACCTCAAATACCTAGAAGTAGTGGGTCTGAGAAACGTCTCATGGTCTCCTAAAAAATTCATTTATGTTTCTGGTTGAGAGAACATCCTATGAGGTAGAATCACTATCCTACAGGATGCAGCATATGCTTTTTTTCTTTTTCTTTTTTAAATTATTTTATTTTATTATGTTAGTCACCATACAGTACATCATTAGTTTTTGATGCAGTGTTCCATGATTCATTGTTTGTGTATAACACCCAAAGCTCCATGAAATCCATGCCCTCCTTAATACCCATCACCAGGCTCACCCATCCTCCCACCCCCTCCCCTCTAAAACCCTCAGTTTGTTTCCCAGAGTCCATAATCTCTCATGGTTTATTTCCCCTCTATTCCCCCCCTTCATTTTCCCCTTCCTTTTCCTAATGTCCTCCATGCTATTCCTATGTTCCACATATAAATGAAACCATAGGATAATTGTCTTTCCCTACTTGACTTATTTCACCTAGCATAATCTCTTCCAGTTCCATCCATGTTGATGCAAATGGTGATTATTCAGCAATAGTACTTTTGTATATTTACCCCAAGGATACAGATGTAGTGAAAAGAAAGGACACATGCACCCCAATGTTCATAGCAGCAATGTCCACAACAGCTAAACTGTGGAAGGAGCTGAAATGCCCTTCAACAGACAAAAAGATAAAGAAGATGTGGTCCTGGGGCGCCTGGGTGGCTCAGTGGGTTAAAGCCCCTGCCTTCAGCTCAGGTCATGATCCCAGAGTCCTGGGATTAAGCCCCGCATCGGGCTCTCTGCTCCTCTCTCTCTGCCTGCTTCTCTGCCTACTTGTGATCTCTGTCTGTCAAATAAATAAATAAAATCTTAAAAAAAAAAAAAAGATGTGGTCCATACATACAATGGAATAGTATGCAACATATGCTTTAAACCAATGACCAAAACATAGTGTTTTTCTCCCATTGTCAGAATCTGTGGATCTGGAAACAAAGAGGTAAAATTGACCCCAGTTCCTCTGTTATCCCTAATAATTCACTTACTGAATTTTTGCTTCCTATTCCCACAAATCTGTGTAAGGAGCACTTGTTAGAGAGCTTGGTTTCAAAAGGAAGAGCGACAATTTTTTCTATTGAATTGGCAATTAAGATTGCTATCTGGCAACTTGGGTTTCTCCATGCTACTGAACCAATGGACACAGGAAGGAGTTAGTGTACTGGGTAGGAGTGAGACAGTCTGTTGACCTCCATCGGTTGCTACACAACACAGGCAGGGAAGACTGGGTTTAGAACTGAGGGCATTCTCTAAGTCATCTGTTAGTCATTTATTATGTCCAAAAAAGACAGGAGGAGCTAGATGTGAGGCGGGTAGGGAGACTAGAAGGAAGAAGAGATTTGTTTCCTGCCTCTTACAGCTGTCACATCTCTCCAGCACAGACAGACAACATACTACCGTTGGGCACCCATGACAGCCACGAAGAACCCTCTTCGGGGCCTGGATGCCAGCCAGGTAGTGCCCTCTCAGAAGTCCCAGCTTCCCCAGCACTAGCCAAGAGAATCCCCGTCCGAGGCTGGAGGCAGCCGACCGATGCCCTCCAGAGTCTGAGTACGACTGCGTGGCTCCCTGTCAGCTTGCTCAGTGCAGCTAGGCAGGGCCTTCCTCCCACATCCCCCTCTGAGGCAGCAGCTTCTCAGCCCAGCTCCCTGGTTCTGCTCTCTCTGCCGTCTCCTTTTTGTCCTCCCATTTGAAGGGTGGTAGCTGCTTCCAACTGACTAATTTCTGGGTTGGCTCACCATCCTGTGTTTTATTTTGTTTTGTTCTCTCAGGCTATTCCTTGTATTGAATCCCCTCTGTTTAAAATACCTCATGTGGTTTCTGTTTTCCTGACTGGACTTTGACAGATACTGGCATATATCTTAGAAGCAGATTAATAAAATATCTTAAGACAAATAGCCAAAATAAAAATATTTAATGTTTACGAACACCTTGTATTATCCTGAGTTTTAAAGAATGTTAAACCTCCTGCAGAATCCAACCTGTTTCTCTCCCTGGATAGTATGAAACTTCAGTATCCCCTGGGGTCACATAACTATATATCCGTCTACCAAGAGGTGTTTTGCCTGGCTTCTGGGCTTCTTTCCCCAAACACAGAAACAGGATATATAACCACTCCCAGAGTGTGAAGAGCAGAGATGAAACACATTATTTAGATATGAGGGTCAGGAAGTCAAACAATGACTTTTTTCCGAAATCGCAGCCTCAGCATGTGCCCATTACACAGAACGTTTTCTACTTCTCAGCTCATGTGCTATAAAAACATAGTGATCCACTTCCTGTCCGCTGCTGGAGGGGTCATGTGGGTCAATCATTAGGCTGACTCAAGAACTTCCTAGTTCTAGCAACTATCAGACTGGGAACGAGGACTTAAGTAAACTGTGCCAGTGGAAGAAGTCTTTTAAAGGACTGAAAGAAAAACAATCTTCCCTGAGAATGTGACATTTACAGGCTTCCTAAATGTTCTATACAAGTGAGGTAGTTTCAAAATGAGACAGTGAACAGAACAATAATGTGTTCCTCCTTTGATTTTCATTTTATTTCTGTAACCCACCTGTACATAAGAACATGAAGTAGTTTTCCATTTGGGCGTTCCTTTGTAAGCTGAGGAGGAAGAGAGACTCTAGCATAAAGTGAGGGCTCCAACTACCACAAGGTATTAGAATTCCTATTGTGGATAAACAAGCAAGGGTGAAACTTCTAGAAATATGCAGCTTCCACAGACGGGCAACAAGCACATACAAGATAAGGCATTTGTCCACACTGCCATCATGGGCCTCCTGTTAGCCCAGGAGCCCCACCAGGTTCTAATTTTAAAGGGGTCCTGGCCTCTAATTTGAGCCATGTTACTTGTCACACGAGCTTGAATCATCGTCAGGCTATTAGAAAAAGAATGAAGAGGGAAAAAAAATTTCAGCCACTTAAAAAATATTTTTATATGCAAAGAAGGGGACAGTGGCATCATTCGGAATGTGAACTGCTGTTGATTACAAGAACAGTCATTTTGGCCATGCCCCGCAGGAGAGGAGACAGCACAAGAATATTGAGGAAGGGTGCTATTGTTTCTTGGAGGCTAGTCTTTCTAGAAATGCTCTGCCTAAATCTTCTCCTTGTTCCATACCACAGGTACAGAATAAATTGCCCCACTGAGAGTGGAAATTTAAGATTAGAGAGAACGAAAAGAATCTGTGAAACCCAATAGAAACATCACCTCCTCCAGGGAGGATTAATTTCTCCTTCTTTGTACACCGATGTTCACATTGGTTGTAATTATTTACTTAGATCTGTCTCTTTGCTAGAAGGCAGGAAACACATCTTACTCTCCTTGGTGTGTGCCCAGCATTAGCCAGTGCCTGGCACAAAAGGTTCAATGAATGTTTGTCGTCATGATTGAACAAAGGAGGCATGCTTGGAAACTATGTCTTCCATTAACCTCAGTAATGAAATGCCTGGCTATTCAGAATGAAATTGTTGGCAGAATTTGGTTCAAAACATTCTTAAAGCACATTTCCCGAAGTTTCAGGATTTTAGCAATAAGATAAGGGATGATAAACAATCTGGAGGCCCCAGGTGAAGAACATGATGAAGGAAGAGGGAAAACAGTGGGAAGGACTTCCTGCTGACTTGATATGCCCCATATCCCAAAGACCTTATCTCTAAAAGCCATCTTCCTTCTCCCTCCCTTGGAGACTTAGAATATCAACTGCTAAGATACCCCCAAGTGCATGCTTATATGCACAAACTCACACATTTGGGCAAAATATAATGTTTTTTCTGTCAATCAGTCTTCTAGTCATCCGAAATATTTTGTAAGAGTATCTACCAGCAAAGAAAAAACAAAATAAAACAAAATTCCAAGAAGCAAATAGAAATAAATGGTGAAGAGTTGAAGTCTTGAAAACAACACTCATTCAAAATGATTGACTGTTGTCTAGAGAAAAGAAATGCTCCTTTGTTTTTCTGGATATGAGGAGGGCTGGTATAGCCATGCTGGAGGCATCTTTCCTGCATTGTTCCCTTCAGAAACTAACTAGATCTGGGAATCAAGACCCTAATGAGTAGTGGGAGACCAAAATGCTGCCCAAGCACTGGAAATCTCCCCAAATTATGTTCCCTTTTCTCAGAACAGGCATCTGCTTTAGTTCTAATCATATTCTTGCCCACATCTCCCTCAGGCATTAGAGTTCTGTGCCTACCTCAGACAGGTGATTAGAGCCTTCTGAGATGGTAACCAGGCTGCCTGACATCAAAGTACCATCCTCTCTGGATTCTCTATTCTTTCAAACTGTTGCCTGTACCTGTCAAAGATAATACACAGAAGAAATCAAGATAACTAGCCCACTTATGAACCATAGATTAAAAAAGAAAAAAAAGGGACGCCTGGGTGGCTCAGTCGGTTAAGCGGCTGCCTTTGGCTCAGGTCATGATCCCAGCGTCCTGGAATCGAGTCCCACATCAGGCTCCTTACTCGGCGGGGAGCCTGCTTCTCCCTCTGACTCTGCCTGCCACTCTGCCTGTGCTCGCTCTCTCTCTCTCTCTGACAAATAAATAAATTTAAAAAAAAAATAAAAAGAAAAAAGAGAAAAAAAACCTAAGTAAAATGGTAGCCATTCCAATTCAACACTGGATTGAAATGACACACAAATGGTGGCGGACTTCATAATGGCTGGCCCAGACTGCAACATCAAAACCACCGATCAATCCTGCCGCCACGAAAAGTAGGGCAATGAGATTTTTTCATGCCTCCTGCTGTGGTACAAAATCAAGCACACAGCACCATCTCTGAAATATTCTTGCCTAAAATTTGAACATTAGTGTAATCAAGCCTCCATGTCTAACTCCAAGTTATAGGAAATGCAGGTCAAAAAGTCAAATATCTTATTGGAATTAAACCCGTAGTGTTTACAGTGTTCCCAGTGTAATAATGTTATCAGAATAAACATCAGAAGCCTTACTGGAACAGTGTTCATATTAAACACCTTGAACTACCCTGAGGTAATTAAGTTACAGCAACTGTATTTTTAAGTAATTCCTATTTTACAACTTTGCATATATATGTCACAAAGTCTGAGAAAATACAAAAATGGAATCAGCTTTTATATGACAGGAGATTCAGGAATTTCTTCTTTTCCATGTTTGTGCTGATGTTATAAAGAACGAGAAACTAAGGAGAACATTTGAGAATGACTTGTATCCAGAGTGGATTCAACTGTTAAAATTTCAGTCAAAGAGGTAGCTCAGTCATCCACATACACATATAGACACACACAAATGCAGTACTTCCTGATACTACTTTCATGAAAAAATAGGAGATAAACCCATAATTTTCTTAATCAAATACAAAACAAGTTACTAGGAAACAGATTAAAGTTTTATTTTCAACTGTGTTGCTAAAAATCTAATCGTTGCATGTACCATATACTGATAGTACTGAAGTACAAAAAAGGACCAAAAACTGAAATAAACTAAAAAGATTTGGATTCAACAAACAACCTCCTAAACTGGATATTCTCTGAAATTTTGTCATTGAGCCTGACAACTCAGCTCCACTGTAAATCAGACTGAACTGCTCTTCATAAGTGGATTTGCTTTATTTTCAGCCTAATTATTAAATTTACATGGTAGATATGTACTTGCTTACAAAAGGGCATTCCCTAAGAAAAATTGAAGTTTTATAATTAACCTTTAAAAATAAGTTCCAGGGGCACCTGGGTGGCTCAGTGGGTTAAAGCCTCTGCCTTCGGCTCAGGTCATGATCCCAGGGTCCTGGGATCGAACCCCGCATCGGGCTCTCTGCTCAGCAGGGAGCCTGCTTCTCAGTCTCTCTCTGCCTGCCTCTCTGCCTACTTGTGATCTCTGTCTGTCAGGTAAATAAATAAAATCTTTTAAAAAAATAAAAATAAAAATGAGCTCCAGAGATGGCTTGGAGGAACACCAAGCAGGCTTCTGTGCTCGTTCAAACACCCACCCCCCACCAATTAGCATGAAGACCACTGTGACTTCAGAGGGAGGTCGGCCTAATGAAGGTCAGTTGGACTGCATGTAAATGAAGTACAGGAATATTGTTTAGCATTTAGGACTATTGACCTTCTCCCTATATTCTGTTTTTTTGCATCCTCAAAAATATTAAACTATCTTGAAAATTCTCATTTTCCGAATGGCCAAGGTAGACCTGATATGAGATGATCCTTGACTGATATGGCCTGACAGTGGTATGATATCACGTTCTTCATTCTTCTCCTAATAATAGAAATACACGCATCCAAGGTCTCAAATAGTCTAAATCAGCACACCCAATTTCCACATAAGTTGTTGCACTGCGATTTTAGATCACTAGGTTTTAGCCTATGTTTTCTCATCTCTTTGACATAGGTCCCAAACCACGGTTAAAAGACATGAAATATAGGGACGCCTGGGTGGCTCAGTTGGTTGAGCAGTTGCCTTCGGCTTGGGTCATGATCCCGGTGTCCTGGGATCGAGTCCCACATCGGGCTCCTTGCTCGGCGGGGAGCCTGCTTCTCCCTCTGCCTCTGCCTGCCACTCTGTCTGCCTGTGCTCGCGCTCTCTCTCTCCCTCTCTCTCTGACAAATAAATAAATTTAAAAAAAAAAAGACATGAAATATATAATACTGAAAGTAAAATTTATAATACTGAAAGTTTCAACTTGAGCCAAGTTTTGAAATACCATAAGACTTACCTTAATAATAATACCATAAGACTTACTTTAATTCCAGTGAATTTAAGAGCTACATGATATATCAAAGAACCTAACAAACTGCCATTTTTAAAGTATTCTTAAAAATTTTTGATACATGTCTTATTGGCATGCAGACATGCAACTGTAGAAACCCAAAGATAAGTAGAACATTTAGCCAACTCTTTTTTTTTCTTTTTTTACTGTAATAAAATCTAAAGTAGAGGTGAAGATACCACCCGATATGATAAGATATTCCTTAGGGTTGAAGTTTTTGTTTCTTGCCAGTCTAAAACTTATCAGAGAAAAAGAAAATGGACACACACATAAATTACAGAAGATAGAACCCAGTGTTAATACATTTTTTAGAGTGGAATGATTATAACCATTGCGAAGTGGTCCACACTTAATTTCTAGTCATAAAACTTGAGATAAATAGTCCTTTTCGATTGGGCACTAGGATTTCTACAAGGATTTCTCCAGAAGCTATGGTTCTATCCATGTTCTTTATTTCCTGAGCTCTAGATCCAAATTTCTACTTGCCACCTCATCATCTCCATCTGGATTACCTATAGATCATGTTGGTAACTGGAAATCATTTCCCCAGCTCGACACCCACCCATGTCTTCCCCTGAACTCCTAGACTCAGAAAATGGTGTTGCTATCCACACAGTCATAGGGTTGTGAGGGATGGAAATTTTCTCTCACCACCATTGCTTAATTAGCCATTAAGTCCCATGAAACCTTCTTCAAATCTGTATATGTATCCTATTATATTACCAATGGCTTTGTCCTATTCAGGTTATCCTTTCTCCCCAAGAATAATATTTTAAAGGACTCTAACTGGATTTCTCTTTCTGGTCAACATGAAAGAACAATAACTGAATTCATTCTCCCTCCTGAAACAACTGAACAAATATATGAAACAATGGTTCACAAAACCTTGGTCATCAGGCTGCCAAGGACGGTAATTCTTGAGAGATGGGAAACAAATAAGGTTCGCCCAGGGACACCCCTCGCTTTGTGCCTAGACAAAGTTTCCAGGTTTGGCACAGGAAAGGGAAAATCAAGCACAGCCTGACTGTCTCCCTGAGCTGGAGACAGAGCTGAGTGTGAGAAAGCAAAAGCATCTAGAATCCACAGGGCAGGTTACCAGACAGAAGAGAACTGGGCATCTATAAAAGTGACCCTGGGTTTTTAGCTGAGTATTTACTAATCATTGCATGTAGGTGTGGAAACTACCTGAGGCCAGGTGAGGGAAAAAAAAATGAAACTGAAAATATTAAAGGGAACAATACCCTAATCTCATATGGAATGAAAAAATTGCCTGTTCCCATTAGTGAAACCAGAAAACCTCATCCTTCATGAGGGCATCAGTTAGAGTACTTAAAAGGGGGTTGCCCCAGTAAAGGGGAAAAACAAGTCCTAGACTAAACATTGCTTTGGTTCTGCTTAACGAAGTTTTAAAGCCAGACACAAAAGGAGCTACTGTTTCCAAGAAATTTAGGCGCAACCCAGAACAGAGCTCAAGAATATTTATAGGAATACAAAAATATCCAACAAGATAAAAATCACATGTCTAGCATCCAACCAAAATTTACAAGGCAAGAAGAGAAGCAGGAAAAAGTGACCCAGGATGACTGGAACAATTGATCAAAATCGACCTACAAATTCACATGGTGATTGTACTGATGATATATTTATATAATAAGGATATTAAAAACAGTTATTATAACTGTATTCTATGTGTTCAAGAAGCTATAGGGAAGATTAAATGTGTTAACTAGAGACATGGAATATATAAAGACTCCAGCTGAATCTCTAGAGATAGAAACTGAAGTGTCTAAGATGAAAAATGTCCTGGATGGAACTGATGGCAGATTAGACATTGCAGAAGAAAACAGTGATGGATTTGAATACATAACAAAAGAAACTGTCCAAAATGAAAGTGAGATTTTAAAAATCTGAAAAACTAAAAAGAGCTTCAGTGAGCTGTGGGTGTACCTTCAAGAAATCTAATATGCCTGCAATGGAATTCCCAAAGGAAAGGGAGAAGGGCAGAAAAATATTTAAGTAATGCTGACTACAATTTTTCCCAATTTGATGAAAATTATTTACCCACAGATCCAAAAACTGAAAAGACACATGAATAAAACTACACTAGGGCACATTACAACCATATTACTTAAAACCAGTTATAATTAGAAAATCTTAAAAACAGCCAGTGACGTTATATGCTAATTTAAAAAAAAAAAACAGCCAGTGACAAAAGACACATTGCATAAAGAACAATGTATATATATATTTTCTTGTTGGAAAGCAGATTTCTTGTTGGAAACAACACAATCTAGAAGATACTGGCATATAGCCTTTAAAATGCTGAAAGAAAAAAAAATGTCAACCTAGAATACTTTAGCAGTGAAAATATCTTTCAAAAAATGAAGGCAAATAAAGACTTTTTCAAACTCAAAAAAAAAGCTTCAAAAATTTATCATCAGCAGACATGCAATACCATAAATGTTAAAAGAGGTACTTCAACAAGAAAGACAATGATACTATATGGAAATACATGTCTATACAAAGAAATGAAGAGCACCAGAAATAGAAACTATGAAGTATAAAGACATTTTTGTCAGATTTTAAAGTATCTTTAAAAGATAACTGATCACTGGGGCACCTGGGTGGCTCATTCAGTAACTGTCTGCCTTCTGCTCAAGTCACGATCTCAGGGTCCTGGGATTGAGCTCTGCATCCTGCTCCCTGCTCAGCAGGGAGTCTGCTTTCCCTCCCCTCTCCCCCTCCCCCTGCCCCTGCTCACGCTCTCTCTCTCTAATAATTAAAAAATCTTTATTAAAAAGATAACTGTTTAAGGCAAAAAATAATAACAATGTATTGTGGGTAGATAACATATGGAGGCCTTAAGTGAATGGCATCAAAGCACAAAGCCTGAGAAGGAAGAAAGGGAGGTACACTGTGGTAAGATTTGTAGACTCTATGTGAAGTAGAATAACAGCAGTTGAAGGGAGGTGATGATAAGTTATGTATACTACACTACCCATAAAGAAACCCCTTAAATAACATAACAGAGATATGGCTAAAAAGCCAATAAAAGAGATAAAATTAAGTCATAAAAAAGACTCAATGAATTCAAAGAAGGCAGCAAAAAGGGAACCAAAAACAGATAACAGTGGGTTTCAAGTTTTGCTCATTTTCTTTTTCTCAGCAAAACCTTGTATATATATACAACCTTATGGTTAAGCTGAATATAATAAGCAGATAAAAGTAAGACGGCTCTGGTTAAAGCAGGAGTGGGAGAGCCCAGAGCCCTCTCTGCGAGTGCGCCCGAGCGGTCCTCGCGGAAGAGCCGCTCCGCAGGCACCTGGGTGGGCGCGCCCCCTCTCAGGAAAGCCTCCTTTCTGAGATGGACACCGGAGACCTAAGGACGGAAATACTGGGGGAACACGCACTTACCGGCCTGTGATCAATGCTGGGTGTGTTTACTCACGATTACCTCCGCCATGCTGCTGAGAATAGAAAAACATGGGAAGCACATGCGAACTACCAACTATTGAAGCAGAGGAGTGAAGAAAGTCGGAGAAGCGTAACGTGTGTATCTTGACAAACCAAACCATAAATCTTTTTTTTTTTTTAACCCAAGGTGAAAGAAAGCCTGTATTAAGTAATTGACCTGACATTTCTACTAATGTACCTTAGTGTTTGTTTTCCTCAATCTGTGTTGGCCTTTTTTGGATCCATGACACACAAAGACAGCCCAGACAATGAACTTCAGATAGGCTGAATCTGAAATAAAAACAACTTATTAGTTTCAGTGAATAAAAACACCACACCCTGCATGTCCTGCCAAATCAGCTAAAGGCTGAGGAAATATATAATTCTTTCAAAGAGGGCTCTTTCTCCCTTTTTTCTTTTTTCTAATCGTGAAACAATGGCATAATAAGTCCTGTAATAATGACCTTCCTTATAGTATACTGAAATCAAGTTTCCATTTTCAATCTGTTTCAGGTTTGAAATAATTATGCTAATAAGTAGTAAAGAAAACAGAACTATAAGGAACATACTTCCAAATAATGTGATGGATCTATTTCAATATAATATGAGTCCTAAAAACAAACACAGCCAAAATGTACTAAAGAACTGGGTTCCAGGGGCACCTGGGTGGTTCAGTGGGTTAGAGCCTCTGCCTTCTGCTCAGGTCATGATCCCAGGGTCCTGGGATTGAGCCCCACATCGAGCTCTCTGCTCAGCGGGGAGCCTGCTTCCCCCTCTCTCTCTGCCTGCCTCTCTGCCTACTTATGATCTCTCTCTGTCATATAAATAAATAAAATTAAAAAAAAAAAAAGAACTGGGTTATAAATTTCAGTGGATGATTCCCTGAACTGTAGCAGTAGGAATAGCATTTCTAGGGCAAGTATTTAAATGTTGGGTTGAGAGGACCATTTCATGAACACAGGTATGGCTTAGGATGGCAGCAGAGCCACACCTGTGGACAGTGAAGCTGTCATTCTCCAAGGACAAGGACAGTCTTGGGTTCTGACCAGTGTCAACACTTCATCTCAAGTCAGTACTTACAAATGGTGGACCCCCTGCTTGTTGTCTTGCGACTCCATTTCTCTGACTGCCATTGAGTTCCAGTGTTACAGGAAATAGTACACAGATTACGTAGATTCATTAGTACAGTAGACTAAAGGAATGCAAAAGCAATACTATCACTCCTTAAGCTAAAATTAAAAATCATAATCACCATATAAAGAGTTTCTTTTAAAAAAAAAAAGTTTCTTTTAAAACTCTTCAATCCAATATTGCTCCCACCCAAACCAAGATTATTTTGAAAGCATGAAAAAAGTGGAATGAAAAATCAGTGATGTCAATGAGCTTATTTGACTTTCCAGAACGTGTGAGGGTATGAAACCTAGTCCTGTGTACTGACTGCCTTTTTAAAAATGTGTATTTAAGAAGGAAATTTTTTAAAAATCAGCAATGTTGAAGTTCAATAAATAAAACCTCAGTTTTCAAAATAAAACTGCTAAGTGAATAACTCATTTGGTTTGCATGATTCAGGCTTAGTATTATTATAAACAAGGTTTATTACTCAAGTCTCTGTGGTCAAAATTTTCATAGCTCTTCTCCTTCAAGCCAGTAGAGAACATATTTCTCATGCCTATGTTTTGAAAAGAATCTTAAAATTAAAAACAGTGCAGATCTCTTGAAATTCAAAAGGAACCATATAAATATTAAATCAATTAATGCTATTAACTCTTTAATATAAGGATTGCTTGGACATCCTATGCATATTTATGAAAACATAGAGCTATAAGATAACTTAGTCACCTGCCTTCAGGTGGGTAAATCTCTGACCTCTTACCTCCCAGGGGATATGAGAGATCGAAGACAGAATAAGATAAAAACATCCTTAAAAGCCTGCACATTCCCTCTCCCTATCAGATGAAGAACAGGGAGAAGGGAATGCCTGGAAAAACTCCCTGGCTTAAGCAGGTCAGCCACCTGACCCTGCTGAATTCTGTTCTTGAGGACTCTGGTCTAACCATCTTTACAACAATCTTTACAAATAAAAACTCAATAACAGTAACTGTAACAACAAAACAATGACAACATCTTATATGAAATGACACTTGGCTATTTACAAAACCCTTTCGTTTAATTACCTTATTTGAGCCTCACAATAGCTTTCTGAAATAGTCACGTTTGACGCTATAATCCCATTTTACAGCTGGCAAATGAGGTGCTTTCCTCAGTTTCAGCCGTATTTGCTGGAGCTATGGACTAGAATTGAAGGTTATCTGATGCTCAGTTTGGGTCTCTTTCCCTGTACCATACAGTCTACTATGTCATAATGAGGTGATGCTCCCTAAATTTAAAGCAATAATTGCTCTGAC
The DNA here is from genome assembly GCA_004024625.1 of Mellivora capensis. Classification (NCBI taxonomy): domain Eukaryota; kingdom Metazoa; phylum Chordata; class Mammalia; order Carnivora; family Mustelidae; genus Mellivora; species Mellivora capensis. The sequence goes on along the minus strand of PISX010003811.1, from coordinate 7,505 downwards.
TTAAATATAGATCGATTTCTTCATTCAATTCCCTCTCCTATCATTCCAACTTCTGGGTTAAGACTTGGAACAACATATGAAAGGAAACAAAAGACTTTCTCTCCTCTAACACATAAAATTTGAGCAAAATATAGATTTCAGAACACTTTTAGGTTCTGATATGACCTGATGTCATATTTCAAAATGTAATGGCTAAGGAAAGAAAGAGAAGATTCTGAGGAAAAAGAAAGAGCTGGTCTAATTAAGTTACTAACCCAAAGATCAGACCTTCAAAGCTAGATTAACTTCATAAAACAAATAAAAGAAAAAGTACTCAGCTTCAAACCCTTTCTCAAGAGAAGAAATCACATTGGATTCATTGGGAATCAAGTTAAGAAGTCTTCCACACGGTTAGAGGCAACAGAACTGAACAAGCAAGTATGGGGTGAATATAAATGCCATGAGGCACCTGGGTGGCTCAGATGGTTAAGTGTCTGCCTTTGGCTCAGGTCATGATCCTAGGGTCCCACGTCGGACCCTTTGCTCAGCAGGGAGTCTGCTTCTCCCTCTCCTTATTCCTCTGTCCTCTCTCTCTCTCTCACAAAATCAATCAATGAATCAATCTTTAAAAAAACAAATAAAGAGAAATTTTAAAAAATAGAAAGAAAGAAAGAGAAATTAAATGCCCTGAAAACACAATACAGGGGAAGAAGGAAGAATGGGAGGGAGGGAGGAAAAAAGGATAGGAAAAAACCTAGAAGGACAGCATTAACATTTGCTTTATGTCATATCATAAATTAAAGAGAATATGTCATCAATAAAGTGTGAGCAGAAAGATGATGAAACAGTAGATGAGAGTAAAAGAAAGACTTGCTCAAAACATTATCATCATAGGACTAATTGATAAACTAGAGATGGCAAGGAAGACTAGCCACCAGTGAATATAAAATTGTAAAAGACAAACTATGAATTCAACTAGAATGACACTAATAAATGTAGATGAAAAAATACTAAAATCTCAAATAATGGTCATTGGTGCCTCTGTGTTACAGAAATTACAAATGAGGCATAAGATGTGATGAAAGATAAAGTAGCAAAAAAAAAATCCCCCATACGCACACCCCAAGTGAAGGAAAAAACTGGACGTGCAAATTAGTTCCAAGAAAATTTGAAACAGAAGGCTCAATACAGACATTACCTGGGTCAATCAAGGGTCAAACCCTACTGAACATCAAGGGTAAACAAAGAATAACTTAGATGTCCAGAAAATCACATTCCCACTGTGATGGTTAATTTTATGTGTCACCTTGACTAGACCACAGTGTGTCTAAATATTTGACTAAACATGACTCTGGTTGTGTCTGTGAGGGTGTTTCTGGATGAGAGTAACAGTTGAATTGGGAGAACGGTGGTTCTTACCCAGTCAAATGAAGACCTAAATAGAACAAAAATCTGACTGAGAGGGAACTCCTGCCTGGCCACTGAGCTGAAACATTCATCTTTTCCAGCACATGGGCTGGGACTGAAACATGAGCTCTTCTCGGGTCCACTGGCTTTCAGACTGGACGTCACACCATCAGCTCCCCTACTTCTCAGGCCTTCATCTCTGACTGGAACTACACATCAGTTCTCATGGACCTCCAAATTTCTGATTACAGATCCTGGGACTTCTCTGACTCCATGATCACAGGAGCCAATTCTTTCTCATAAAACTCTATATAAATATCCTGCATACAGGATGGATATACACCCACAAACACAATGGGTTCTGCTTCTCTGAAAGACTCTGACCAACACCCTCCAAAGGTGAAAAATATCAGATTGGCCTCATCTTATAGGTCTTCATAACACATGCAATAGCAGAAGATGAGAGAAATAGACACAAAATTCAAGTGAAAAGGACTCAAGAGCATTGATACAGTTATGATACCTTTCTAGTATAAAAACAACAGATTTTTTTTCAAACATGAAAGAACCAGGGAATATGGTTCTGATGTGCCCCTTTTGGAAAAAAAAAAATTTAACAATGAAATCCAAACAGATAAGGGATGAATCAAAGTAAAGATCAAGGAAATTATAGTATGAAGACTAATGGGGAACAATATTTCCATTTAAACAAAGAAGTCATACTAAAACAATGGAATAATAATTACAAAATATAAACATTTTCAACCTGGATAATTTGAAAATAATAATACAATAGCATTTGCAAAATGGGCAAAGGGGACATGGAAGAGTGACATTGTTAACATTCACCCTTTATACCATCTAAAATGGGGGGGGGGACTTTTTAATGTTCTTTACAACCTCTTTTATGACTGTAGAGAGGTACTTAGGAAATATCCCTCGTGAAGAAGAAATAGTTACTTAAGTATCAGTAAATTCCTCCAGTTGGGTTCTATTTGATTTTCCATCTATTAAATTCAAAGTTTCTCATTAAGAAATAATGCCTATATCATGAGGCCATCTTTATTTTTTTCATTTAAATTCAATTAATTAACATTTAGTGTATTGCCAGTTTCAGAGGTAGAGTTCAGTGAGTCATCAGTGTTACATAATACCCAGTGCTCATTATATCATGTCTCCTCCTTAATGCCCATCACCCAGTTACCCCATCACCCACCCAACTCCTCTCCAGCAACCCTCAGTTTGTTTCCTATGATTAAGAGTCTCTTATGGCTTTTCTTCATCTTTGATTTCATCTTGTTTTATTTTTCCCTCCTTCCCCTATGCTCCTCTGTTTTGTTTCTTAAATTCTGTGTGTGAGTGAGATTATATGATAATCGTCTTTCTCTGATTGACTTATTTCACTTAACGTAATACCCCTTAGTTTCATCCATGTTATTGCAAATGGCAAGATATCATTTTTGATGGCTGAGTAGTATTCCATTCTGTATATATACTACATCTTCTTTATTCATTCATCTTCCTGATGCCATCTTTATATAAAGTCTATCTATTTGAGTGCATGCATAGAAAAATACATGTCTGTCCAGTACTAGTTGTGACGATTTCTGGACAATGGATTCTGGGTGATTTACTTTCACTTTTCATTTTTGCTTTCCTAAATAGTTTGAATTATTTTTAAAACAATCAGACAGTTTCTCTCTAAAAGAAAATATTAGAAGCTAATATGCCAAGGACTTAACCCTAATTCTTTACTTTTTAAAATAAATTTTTAATTTCTAAAAATATCAAGTCACTTCCTAGCTACTGTCTTGCTATTAAAATTTGACACAGTGCTCAAAAAAATGACCCAAAATTTTCTCATGTAGAGTACAGTTTCCCTGTACTCTATCTCAATGGAAAGATCCAGAGAATGTTTAGAAGGAAAAAAATTAGAACTCTTACCCCCTTCTACTTAAAACATGCATGACTATAGGAACTGCATTGTACCTCCACAGTAAATAAGTAAAAATGACCTAGATATTGCCTTAAATACAGTAGAATTTGTGTAAGTGCAGACGGTGGCAGTAGGTAGGCCTAGGTATGTATGTAGACTCCCTCATTCTCTAGGTGTATGACTTTGGCAAGTTTTTCTTTCTGATTCTCAGGCAATAATACTACTGAACATGATACGTGATGGGAAGAATTAAACACAACATGTGTAGATAAATTGGCACATATTAGGCCTCAGTAAATGGTAGCTATTACAACTTTCAAGATAATTAATTATTTCATTTAACTGAAAGGAGAAACTGGAGGAAGGAGCAAGGGGTACACTCAAGAAACATCTAGAAAGATAGCTGTTCCCACTTCATGACACCTATTAAAGTAGTGATTCGTGGGTGGGAGTCTGAGGACGCTTCCCGAGTTGCTGTGCATGCCAGTTGCAACAAAGGAAGGTAGCACAAGAGCCTCGTTCCTCCTTGGCATAACTTGGCCCATTCTGAACTCAAAATCAAAAGGAGACCTTTGCTCATTCTTTCATTTCATGGTATCAGTTTTGTAGCATGTCTCTGGACTAATTTTTATGAGGCCTTAGAATGTATCATTTACCAAGTTGTAAAGTACAATCAGGTTGCCTGACCTCTCAGAAACCAGGTTCATGAGATAGTGCTGAGACTTTCTGGGTGAATGAGCGCCCGACATGAACACCCTTCCTAGCCCTTCATTGAACCGTGGCACTCCAGGGTGTAACTCCACTTACATCATTGGGCCATAGAAACGCTTCACAGGCCAGCTCTCAGAGGGCGCGCATTCCTCCTCTGTCTGCCTCCTTTGTAGGAGAGTGTTTATGGGGCGCACAGCTGTCCAAAGAGGAATAAATCCTTAATAAAATAGGCAGTGTACCTTGGGCTTGGCTTTTGTGAGAGAAGAATAAACACATGCTTTGTGGAGATTAAAGATAAGAAAATACTGTTTTCTGGCTACAGGTCCAAGTCCAATCTTTTATGCTCCTGGAGTCCATCTGAGTCACAAGCACAGAGTTTACCAGGTGTAAGGGCATTCTCTCCAGCTCCGGGCCAAATCCTGAGTCAGTCTAGAAGACAAATTCTCCCTCCCTCAGGAGCTGACAAGATAATACTTACATCAGGCTCATAATTACTGGAATTATTTTCCCCACTTCCATTTGGACTTTTGTTTTCTCTTACTATGAGACAATGTATGAACAAGGGACAGAAGTACTTTGTAACACTCTCTTAGGGTGTCTCTTAGACACCCTGAAAAAACCTTTGAACTTTCAATTCTGTGTTGAAACAGATGTGGGCCCGGCCTCAGGCCTAAGTACAGAAGAGGGGAAAATAGTTGGGGAAATCGTTCCCCAAGCATTTGCTTACATTTCTTCTACCATGTATATATAGCTTCCCAGAATGGTGGGCTCTTCAGAAACCATGAATGTCTGGTGAATTAAAGAATCAAGGAATTAATGTGGAGATAATTATAATAACTTTCCAAATGGATTCCTTATTCCCAGTCTTTTCCTTCTAAATCACTCAGTGTTGCACTGCCAGCTCCCTCTCCTCCAAATATTTCACTCCCTCATTCAGAAATCCTCCCTGGATTGTACTTGCTTACACAGAAAAGGCCTAACATCTTGGGCTGGCAATCAAGGCCATACAACCCTTTTCCAATATAAGAGTTCCATAATTCTCTTCATACTTCCTACACATGTGCTATTCTTTCCCACTCCCTCCCACAACCCCATGTACCTCTACATGCTCCCAGCCCAAGTTGTTCTATTAACCTGAACCTCCTTTCTCTCCCATCCCTACATATTCACTGGGTTTTAAGACCTGGCAGAAAGAAGTTCTCAATAAATAATGAACAGTCACTGGTCTTTGCAAAATTAATTTCTTCTCCCCTGTTATACTCTGAGTATAAGGCTACGCAACAGCTTCCATGATTTAAGAAGAGTTCTGAGTAGGCAATGTCTGTGTAAATTTTAGTTGTCAGAATAGCTTCCATACGAATTAGGGTTCTCCACAGAAACAGATCTAATAGGATGTGTGTAATGTGTGTGTGTAGAGAAAGAGATTTTTTTCAAGGCCTTGGCTCATGTAATTGTGGAAGCTTGGTAAATCTAAAACCTGTAATACAGGCCAAAGACCCAGGAAGGAGTCCAAAGGCAGTCTACTGGTACAATTTCTTCTAGTTCAGGGAAGGCTAGTCTTTGTTTTATTCGTGCTTTCAAACAATTGGATGAGGCCCACACATGTTACAGAGGATAATCTGCTTTACTCCAAGTCCACCAATTTAAATGTTAACCTCATCCAAAAACACCTTCACAGAAACATCCAGAATGATGTTTTACCAACTATCTGACACCATGGTCCAGACAAGTTGTCACATAAAATTAACCATCACAGCTTCTAAACACCTAATATAGCTTCCTCCTAGTACCATCATTACCAACCACGAGAGTGGGAGTTTCTCTTCACCCTTGGAATTTTCTCACTGTTATTCCAAAGCCATTGCCTAGATAACCCCATGGATATTAGGCTCCTCTCATAAAGAATGGACACAGAAAGTCAGAGAGTTTGAATGTGGGGGTAAGAGGGTAGAAGGTTCCTCCAACACAGCTGAAATATGCCCAAAATAAAAGGAAATGATTACAGAAAACTCCAGTAGCACTAGTTGCTAAGTTCCCAAAAAACAGATCTCTGGTCCCAGCATCATATGCTCTTTCACAATTGCCTAAATCTGGCCACACCTGATCCCTGCCTGGGAATCAAAAAGTTCTCACCAAACAATCCCTCTTTTTAATTTCTAGAATTATGGCTCCCCCTCCCCAAGTTTTTCTCTCTTCCTCCCCCTGGAAGACTGGTTGAAACATCTGTAGATAGACCTTCCTAGGAAGACTAAGTAGTTGGAATTTCAAGTCCAGCCAAAACTTTCATCCTTGTCTCACTGACACTTGTCATATAAGGAAATAGTTATTTTCCCATAGCTCCTTTCTTACCACTTTTACCCTTAAACCAGAAGCTCTAGAACAAACCCCTACCATGCAGACCCATGGCTTGAACAGAGAGACTACGGATTATATTCTCTGTAGTGGGGAAGATGTGGCCTCCTTGAAGCTAATGACCTGTGGAGTTTCCATAATATATAGTCATTCTCCTGAGGATTCTGCTGATAGGCCACCAGTGCATAGCATGGAGTACAAACCTACAAGATTTTCTGCCGAGCACATCTTTTCTAGGAAATTGTCCCCTCCCTACCTCTGTTCTCACAACTCCTCCATATATACATTTTGTCACAGGAGCCACCATATGCATACATTAGGGCTCAGCTCCTTGGCTATTGTTCACGTATCCACAGGCTACACCAGACTTGGGCTGAGCCACAGCCCTTCTTTGTGGCTTGTGGTCTTGCAATGAAGTACAAGTCAAAATAATCTTTCTCCTGTAGGTCCACACTAAGATCTAAAACTCAGTTACTTTTGGCAAGCATGTGTTCCATCAAGTGCAGAAAGCACTTGATTTAGCATGCATGCACATTTTACTTCCTACACCATAATATACCCAGGTTTGCTCTCATATAAAGCTTGGCAGCACATAGACCTAACCCTGTAAGAAGATGCACTCCATTACATTCTGGCCATAGGTGACCCTGTGACACTGTCCAGCCAGATGAGGAACAAGGCTGGGAAGCATCCCTGGTAAGACCCCACAGAAGTCAGAGGAGGAAGGCATTGAAATGGTGGTGGGTGAGTACCCAAGCAAGCGTATGAGACCAGAGGACGCGTGTGTCATTGTGGGCAGGCGCATTCAAGGGTAGACTTCCCCAATGGACCCTGGGAGTGGGAGGAGGGGCAGAGGAGCTGTGGGAGCCAGGAAATGAAGAGGCAGGCAGGGTTCTTCCTCAGGAGGCTCTGCTCCCTTCGCTTCTGGCCAAGAAGGCTACTCTGGGCCCACAGTAATCTTTCCCTCCACTTCCTCTTTCCTCTTCTTCTCCTTAACCTTATTTTTGTTCCTCCTTCCCCTCATTTTCTTTATTTCCTCTTACACTCTCCCCTTAATCCAAATGTAGGCTTTCCTATTGTCTGTGTGTTGGGAGGTGGGGGGGTCAACATTGTATTATCT